>JAXDDW010000008.1:12122500-12192500 GCA_034670385.1 Hoplostethus mediterraneus
TCCGCGTTATAAAAGTTATGCAGTTTCACTTCCTACAATGTAAACGTGCTTCACACTCAGAATGACACTTAGAATAACAACACTTAGAATAAAAGAAATACAGATATATACCGTAAAAAAAACCACCATTAGAGGAACTTTCCTTAGAGAAATAATGCTTCTTAAAGTGGCTTACAGCACAACCAGACCACACAATCTCACTAAAGCAAATAATGAAATAAAGCGTGATCCTCAGAGAGTCGTGCAATCGTGCGAGGTGATGAGTTTGTGTTGCAAAGCGTGTAGGTTTTTGGGGCACCGACACCGCTGTGTTACCGGCTACACCTGTTGGTGTGTTGGTTTTTGTTGCGTATGTGACGGTACAGTCGGATCTAGCGGGGGAACAGATGGACCTCCTCTCGCTAGCACGGGGGGGGGGGGGGCAGACAGACAGACCAGGCCAGTCCCGACCAGTTCAGGCTGGGCTTAGCAGGGTTTAGAGCTAGGGGGTCATGAAGGGGGGAAGAGGGGGGGCGTGCCTGGGAATACCCTGATTTACCGTAACACCCCCAAATACAGGAACACCTGAAATGATGTTAACTCGCCCTAAAAACCCTGCATTCCTGAGTCGGCGTAACTCCAGGGTGGATTATCCTTGTTTTGGTGCAGCAGCAGTTGAGACCGACTGACCCCACGCTGAGACTGTTACAAGAGCTGATCTGGGACACGTCTGTCTCAGCAGACACTGATTCTGTATAGTGGAGTTCTGCAGATGAGTCGACTTGATCGGGCGCTTTCTCCTCAAGGCCCTGTTCCACAATTAAGCTTTCATACTACATAATAACATAGTTGTAGATTTGGTGTTAATAAAACTTAAGAAAAACAAACGGCTGCCGAGAGTGAAAGTATGCAACACTGAAGTGCCGCTCTCCTCAGAGTGTGTAGCTGTTTGGAGGGTTAGTTGTGATTTAATGTGAAGTGTGGAGGAGGGGTCTGGTCTGTGTGTGTGAGGACTGGACTTTTACTGGCAGTGATGATGTCATCCCTCCAGAGTGGGGGAGAGAGAGAGAGTGGGAGAAGGGAGGGAGGGTGGGGGGGGGTTGGTTAGAGAGAGCACAGCACAAGAACAGCAAGAACAATAGATCAGAGGGGAGTAGAGACATGACATAAGAGAAAAGAGGGGGAGAGGGAAGGACAGAGGTCCTTAATGTGGCTGGAACAATGGATCCAACAGACCAAAGAACAGAGAGACAGAGAAAAACACAGAGAGAGAGAGAGAGAGAGAGAAGGAGGGATGGAGGGAGAAAAAGAGAGTGCAGCTGTATGTATGTGTGTGTGTGTGCATCTTCTTTGTTTTTGCTACTGTGTTCCTCTCTGTTGTTTTATTGTCTCATCTGCTGACTGTTGCCTAATTGAGCGGCCTCGAGGAATACCTGTTAAACAACGACGTGCCGTCATCCCTCATCGCCCTGGAACTAAAAGACCAAAGACACTTAACTTTGATTGCGCAGCGCTAAGGTTTTTACAGCGCTATGGCAGATCATCATAACCTCGCACCATAAACCTCCCCCCCCCCCCCCCACGCCTCGGGTATTGTTGCTCCGGCATTATACACGCTGGCCGGTACTGGCTCGGTCTGGCGGAGCCCGCTGCTGACTCTGGATAAACACGGTGGTTTCTGAACTCTGCCCTCTACTGGGCAGTATGCTCAAGAAACACAAACCCACAAACCCGCAAAAACCGCACGCAAAAACACACACAGTGGAGCTCATTCATGTGCCCGATAGGTGCAGGTAAACCTCCTGCACATACACACACACACACACGCGTGACCCCCCTGATAAGTGCGCACATACCCATGCAGGATACATGTCTCCGCTACACAGGAAACAAGCACAGTGTTTTTCCTGAGTGTAAGTGTGTATTTTACAGACACAGTTGGCCCAGACATGCTAGCAGGCAAGATCCTCTCAGTCGCTCGTGTTACGTAACGACTTTCCACCGGAGACTCCAGTCACTGCGCTGCAGTCGTGCTCCTTTCAGCGGGGTCAAGTGATGAGTCTCCTCTCCTCTGTCTGCTGGTGTCTGTTGGGCAGAAAGGAAAGGAAAGGAAAGGAAAGGAAAGGAAAGGAAAGGAAAGGAAAGGAAAGCGCTCGGCCGGCCTCCCTCTTTCCAGCCTGACATGTGAAACTGCTTCTCTGTGGAAGTCAGACGCAGATGGTCCCGTTATCGCGTTGTGCTTGTCTTTCCACCAACATGGCTCCGCTCACAGTTTCTGACTGTACTGTGAACTCTCACATACAAATGCGCACGCGCACACACGCACACACACACACACACGCACACACACACATAAAGTGCAGATACAGATAATGCCCCTTCAAAGTTAAACTCAACATTGTCATACACTTTCTCTGACCCATGACCTTCTTATCCTCTTATCTTTACAGGCGAAAGTGTATCTGTGTGCATGTGTGTGTGTGTGTGTGTGTGTGTGTGTGTGTGTGTGTGTGTGTGTGAGAGAGTGTGTGTGTGCGTGTGTGTCTTTCTGTGATCTGGCTCTGTTATACCTGTCTTATGATCCCCAAAGGGTTGTTGAGCAGAAGTCAGTCTGACCTACTCTGTCTGCCTGCATCAGAAATCCTTTTTTTCTTTTACCTTTTCTCCTCTCCTCTCCTCTCCTCTCCTCTCCTCTCCTCTCCTCTCCTCTCCTCTCCTCTCCTCTCCTCTCCTCTCCTCCTGGTCTAGTTTTTTACGACCGTGCTCCAGGCCAGCGAGGCTCCCTAGCCAGTCAGGTATGAGGACAGCAGCCTCACTGGAGTCAGGAGGCTGGAGGCAGGAAGTGGGAGATTTCCTGGAATGTGCGTTTTTCCCCACAGTGGTGCAATAACAGCAAGTGGTGCTCCTCCTGTTTTTGTCCCCTTCTCTCTCTGTACTGTGGCGCCCTGTACCGAGCATGTGGCACTGACTGAGAGGAGCGAGTACTTGGGGGGGAAAAACACATTATGAAATATGACGTGGTCCTCATCAAGGGCTTTCCTGAACATAATCACACCATCAATCTTCAGAGGAAAGTAAAGCTAGTTGTTATGGAGGGTTCACATTGCAGGAATGCCACACACAACACTGGCTACCCTTTCTGGGGTTTCACCAGGTCAACGTGAGGATGTCAATCACTTCTATCACACTATCTTTTACATTCACTCTTGTTCTTGCTATGTCTGATGTGAGAGAAGATATAAGGTCCAGTTAAGATGGCTCAATTACGGGGCAGTAAACCCTGATGCAGCCTCCTCTCCTCTTATGTGGTATGTTAAACTATGGGGCAGGCCCCAAAAATGGGTCACAGGCTTTTTTTCACTCTATGATACTAGTATGTTTTAACGGGCCTGTGCCCCAGAGCAAGAGACGTCACATTTCATTTCAGTCCCGAGTCGAAAAAGTTTGCGATGCGTGCAGATGCGTGCTGATGCGTGCACGCTCGGGTCGTCCGTCAGTCGGAGCGGAGCGCCGGCCGTCACATGTGTCAGTCGTCTTGTTTGCGCCGGCAGATGACATCACTCCCCCTGTGAGATCAACACACCGATCCCCTGGGGGGCCGAGCCAGAGGTCGTTTCGGGTCACGACCTTCCCACTGCCCCTCTGCGCTTCCCAGAGCCCCGGAGGACCTGTGGCAGCCCGGCCTGGGAACTGGAGCCCAGCCAGAGAAACGACCGGCGAGGCAGCCTGGACAGTCAGCAAGCCAGGAGAACTGATAGGCAGCACACAGAGATGCACGTATAAAGCACACAATCACACACACACACACACACACACACACACACACACACACACACACACACACACACACACACACACACAGAAGCAAACACATACACACACATGACCACACACAGAGAAACACACACAAAGACGTGTGTAGGGCTTCCCTGGCCCTTCTTTGCCCTGCCAGGAGCCCTGACTGGGAGGGCAGTTCAGGCTGGGAAGGAGTAGTGACGCCAGTGCTGTGTGTGTGTGTGTGTGTGTGTGTGTGTGTGTGTGTGTGTGTGTGTGTGTGTGTGTGTGTGTGTGTGTGTGTGTGTGTGTGTGTGTGTGTGTGTGTGTGTGTCTGTGACAGTCACTGACGGAGTGCGGTGTGTGACAGCCACTGACGCTGTGTGTGACGTTGGGGTTGCATGCTGGTGTTATGGGAGCCAAGGGAGTGGGTAGGCATATCACGTACATCCAGTTTCACTCACACACACACATACACACACACACACACACACACACACACTGAAAAGGGGCCACAACAGGTCTAGCCATCTCTCCCACTGAGACAGACCACATTAAGGATCATAAGGTTCCCATTGTCTCCTGACGGACCCTGTGGCCGGTTAGATTCATGGCTCAATCAGTAAAACTGCACGACATTCAGGTCAATAGGCGTTAAATGGACTTGAAAACCGATGAGCCGATTCTTCCTCCCATATTCTATAGATCCGGCTTACAAATTGACGCATAAAGACCCTCACAAAGTCCACGCTTGATTCATATCTTTCCATTTTATTCACACAAGTGGGCCGTCTGACTACGTGTGCAGGCGCATACACAGCGAGACAGTGTTGGCCGTTCTCACACACTCGGCCTGTTCTCCTGTTCTGCCGCTGACAATGCACAGTAGTGACAGCATCCACGGCTTCCTCGTATTGTCCCACGCAGGGACCGTGCGGCTGCAGCTGCCTCACACTCAAGACAGCCTACGTCATGCGCGATGTCTTGCCTTGAGAGATGAAATCGGTCCATTCATGTTTTTTGATGTATGACGGCTAAATAAAATATGTATTCAATTTATATATTTTATGATACGTAGTGGTAAATACAAAGGTGGGTAAATTATAGCCGGGAAAAGGGTTCTTCGGTTAGGGTAGTGGTTCTGTATATAACTCTGATAACCCTCTGATGTGTTCAAGTTAAAAACTGGCAAGACCCCAATGTGGTTCTTAAAAATACTGTTCTAAAGGGTTCCTTAAAGGGTTCCTTAAAGCAGCACACCTCTGTAGAACCATGTGAGCATTACTAAAAGCATCAAAAAGGGTTCTGCTATAGTACAAGCCTGAAGAACCATGTTCTGGTTCTTTATAGCACCTTTTATTAAGAGTGTATGACCTCCAGTGGGTGATCAATCAGACATCACCAACAAAAATCTATTTCATTTTCTGAAAACCATTAATTTTGTTTATTTCTTAATAATATTAAGACAAAAACGAAGAAACAAATGGATTTGATACTGCTTTCTATTGTGTGTACTATGAATTCATATCATGAAGGTTTATGTCCATGTCAATTTCTGATTGATTTTTTACAATTGATTTTATAATAATAATAATAATAAGAAGAAGAAGAAGAAGAAGAAGAACAAGAAGAAGAACAAGAAGAAGAACAAGAAGAAGAACAAGAACAAGAAGAAGAACAAGAACAAAACAAAAATCAATGTACTTCAACAACAACAATGTACTTCAGGACTTCCATAGGCTATCATAAAGAAAGTGTCTGCCCAGAAGAAGAGGGGTTAACTGTATTCCGGGAAATGAAAAAAGGAAAGTTGGTACTTCCACAACATCACCGAGTATGACGGCCTGTTTCCACGCAAACGGGGTTCAGGGTGATGAAAACGGGACAGAAAAAGGAGAAGAGGAGGAGTTTAGCGGGACCGTAGTGAGTGCAGGAGGAGGAGGAGTTTGGCCATTCAGCAGGGGAGAGGGTCAGTGAAGGGGAGAGGAGGTGGGGACAGTAGACAAGAGATCTCTGACGGCTCGGACGTGTGTGTGCTGAAGGAGAAGAGATTTTCTTTTTCACACTAAGGGTCGGGAATAAAACATTTCTCTCCTTGGCGGACTGTTACCGAGCGCTGATGCTTTCCCCGGATCATGAGAGAAACGCTGACCATGAAATTCGCCTGGAAAACTAAGATGGTAATATATATATTTATTTATTTATTTTAAAAAGAAAGTTCCGCTGTTTTCCATCCTGTGGACTGTTGTTGGTTTTGTGGGTTTGAAGAAGTCAGATTGGAGAGAGAGGGAGGGGGAGGAGGAGGGGGAGGAGGGGAGGAGGAGGAGGGGGTGTTAGGCTATTAGGCTTGGGAAAGTAGTGGATAAAGGGGAGAGAAGAGGAGGGGCCACGCGGGGGATACATTTGCGCGTTTTAGTTGTAATTGTTTGTACTCCGTCTGCCGTGGTGGACTTTAAATCTCCCTGTAACCTACATCGCCGGCGCGCAAAGATTCCGTGCAAAAAGTACGTGTGGAAACGTGGAGGGGAAAAATAAACTCAACTCCGCCAGAATATGAACCCGATCCGCTACTCTTCCCCTCCCTGGCTATGGATATGAAAACTTTTGTCTGGGGGCCCGGAGTGAAACACAGAGGGAACAATTGGCGAGGCCCCGGGGCCATCTCTCTCTCTCTCTCTCTCTCTCTCTCTCTCTCTCTTTCTTTCTCTCTCTCTCTCTCTCTCTCCCTCTCCACGGGTCCCAGCTGCGGCCAGGCGAGAGAAAGCACAAAAGCCAACAGATCAGCGCGAGAGATTGAACACTGTTGTTGTTGTTGTTGTTGTTATCTCGAGTGTATTGTTTCACACACACGGGCTAATAAACACCAGTGCTTGTTTCTGGCAGGGAGGGGGAGGAGGCAGATTCAATAGCCCTCCTCGTCCCTCTCCACTTACTGAGCATCTTTCTCAGCTGTCTGGTCTGAAAGCTCAGAGAGTAAACAACTCATCTCCTGTTTACGTCTCAGTCGGGGTCATTTGATATACTACTCTGCTACCTCGCCCCTATTCTCTAGTCTCTAGCCTCTCTCTGAGTAGGTTTGTATTGGGCTCAAGTTAGATAGTCAGATTTCCAAACGGGGCTGTTTCCCCCTCGGTGGATAGAAACATCACCATGACAGACCGACTCCCCTGATCTCTCTTTCATGCCTTTTGGTTTCGCCCATAAGCCCCAAACTTGGTACACAAAGCGACCAGCGCTTTTTAAAATCCTGCTCTGAAAAACATCTCTCTCTTTCTCTGGCTGACAAAAAGCGAGCTCTGTGTGCAGACTGTGAACTCAGCAGCCCGGGCCGGGCCAGCGGAGAGACCTCCCGCTATTGTTTTGGGAGTGTGGACTGCATGACTCATGGACTGATGTATTTATCTGTCTCTGGGCCAGCCGGCCGGAGAGGGGAGGGAAGCGCGGAGACGGGGCAGCTAGACAGATGTGCCGACGGGGGGGGAGGCAGGTAGGGCAGACGGGTTCGGGGCGACCGGGAGGCAGACGTGTATAGGTGAAGAGACAGACAGGCACAGCTGGGAAGCGAGACAGGCAGGGCTGTACAGGAAGCGGATGGGAAACGCAGACACGCTGGCTGAGTCCGTTAGACTCGTCCCTCTGATGGTGAGGCCCCCCCCCGTCTCCTCTTCCTCTCTTTTCCTTCTCGGCGTTTCTCTCCACATGTGATTGTTTGGGGAGGCGCTTCTGCACGAGGTGTTTTGTCGTCCGAACCCAAACATCCCTCCGCGGCAGCCCCCCCCCCCCCCCCCCCCCCGGGCCGTGGCGGAGTGCCACTGGCCTTCAGGACCGGACCATTGAGCGTGTTAGCGGCGGCTCTGACCCTTGACCCCCCAGCTGGCATCCTTTCTGTTTGGGGAGAAAGTGCTCTTTGCACATTGAACTGTTTAAGTGGGGAAAGTGGGGACAAGTGAGAGGGATCTTGGCTGTTGCCTGAGTGTGTGTGTGTGTGTGTGGACTTGGCCGTGATACAGGGTGTATTTAGAGTTGGCCATTCTCTCTCTATCTGTCTCTCTGCCTATCTGTCTCGCTCTCTCTCTGTCTCTCTGTCTCTCTCTCTTCTGTTATCACAGCCCTCTGGATCCCTGTTACTCCCCGGCCCAGCAGAATTTTTCCATTTTGATTTCACTCTGCTCTCTCTCTCTTTGTTTATGTGCTCCGTAGTCAGTCAGTACAGTGATGTACCACCAGAGACAGACACAACGCATATGTGTCCTTGCCTGCAAGATGCATACATGCAGTTTAATGATTTGATCCGTAAGTGTGTTTATATTGGAGTATCATTTTCTCCCAGATTTGGTATCAAGGTCTCTTGGTTTGTGAATCGTGAGACACCGTGGATATCCGGTACACCGGCAGACTGAAACACGTATTAACAGACAGTTGTGTTATGTTAGGGTTTGCTTGAGAGCCCACATCCCTTCAGGCCCTCATCTCCAGCTCTTCCGAGCTCCAGTAAAGCAGTCCAGGGCTAACCTCAGCTCTGTAAGAATGAGAGAGAGAGAGAGAGAGAGAGAGAGAGAGAGAGAGAGAGAGAGAGAGAGGCCTGGCTAGCTGCTGGCGTGGGGGTTGGAAAAGGCGATCATTCTTGTTGCTTTACTTCAGCCTCCTCTTCCTAGCTTGTGTTAGCGAGTGTTGTGTGTGTGTGCATGTGTGTATTTCTCTTGCTCTTCCTTCCTCTTTTCTTTCATCAAGTGGGCAAAACGTATTTCCTACTATCCATACTGTTAAACTATCTTGACTTCAGACTGACACTTGTTGCAGCAGGTAACTCTGAAGTCCTCCTCTCACATGTGTTTTCCCAGAGTTGATCCTCTCCTCTCTCTTCTGTCTTCCTCTATAACGGGCGTCACTGTTATTCCCTCCACGCAGAGCTCGGTGCAGGACTGGGGGGAGGAAGTGGAGGAGGGGGCCATCTACAATGTGACGCTGAAGAGGGTTCAGATCCAGCAGGCCGCCAACAAGGGAGCAAGATGGCTGGGGGTGAGTAAGCGCCTCTCGATCTCTCGATAGGATCACAGTTGAGGCGGTTCGGGAGACCGGGCCGGTGCTCACACCACTGCAGAGTAAATCACCCTTAGGAACTTGATGCCTTTTCCACACACTCTACCTGTTGAGAGGTGAAAAAAAAAGAGCTTGATTCCAAGTGAAACAGACTCGGCCGTTCTCTCAGAAGTTGCAAGCTGCGGATAGTATGAAGGTACGTAGTTAAAGAGCTTACAGCATCAGAAAGAAGACGTGGTGTTATCGCTGCCAGACAAACACCGGAGGTCCGGTTTGTTGTGGTGTCGCTGTATGTTGCCGTCAGCTAAACTCTTATTGTTTGAAGCGGGCTGCTACTCCACGCCGCTACTCAGCTGCGGGGCGTCTCTCGGCATTGTGCTCCACGAGGGCTGTTGTTTTAACATTTGAGCTGTAATTCTCCCAAGTTTAGACAACACCCTGAGCTGGCTGCTGAAAATCAACTGTTTCGCCAGAGCCGGACTGTTTAGCCAAAGCATGTGATTTCCTGACTTTTCCCGACTGCCAACAAAGTGGCTCGTTCTCCTGTAACAGCGATGTTTTATGAATCGCCGGTATAACAAGAAGGCTGATTAAAAGACCTTTCTTGAGTTTTCAGAGCGTACAAGGCTGTTGCATGTTTTTCCTATATATATATTAGTCACTATTTACCACATTACAGGCATCATCTTTTCCTTGTCTTGTAAGAGAGTCCATTCAGTAACAGGAAGTTAGTTCAAACGTACATGCGTCAACACATCACTGCAGCAATCACCGTTCGGATGTACGGAAGAGGTTAAAAAAACACGGACGGTCTTTGCCTCCCAAGAAACATCGGGATGTTGTTTGTTTGCGTCCCTGTTGCGACACGAGGGGCTGAGATTGGCTCACCGAAGGAAGTAATGGATGGCAGCAACAACCCTCCGTACCTCACTGAGGCTTTACTTAACCAAGGCTGTACTGGCCGCAGCATCGGTTGCCAACTGCTCACATTGTATCAGTGGTAATTAAAACAATGTGGGTGTTTTATACAGTACTCTCTATTGAGTAGAGTAGAGTAGAGTAGAGAGTATTCTATATTGCCACGTTGTTTACAGTGTATGTGTAGTGTACTGTGTAGTGAATTGTAAGACGGCAGTGTTAGCTAGTCTTCCTCCCAACATGCATAGCACCGTGCGGTATGTCACCTCGTAGTGATCGGTGAGGTCAGCGTATTTCTTGCGTGGACCGAGTTGTTATCAGACCGGCGGTGGGAGAAACTCGGCTCGGCTGTCCTCCTCTCTGTCTGTCTCTCGGCCGGGGGGGGGGGGGGCGGAGGGACGGGTGGAGGAGGGGGGAGGGGCGCGCTGTGATTAAAAGCAGATTGGAGCGTTTCCTGTTGTAGCGTGCAGCAAGGTCTCTCTCTCTCTCTCTCTCCCTCTCTGTCTCTGCCCACTCTTCTCTTACTCCCTCGCTGCCTCGTTCTCTCTCTCTCCCCGTAGACACAATGGTAGGACACATCTGCTTAAATGGGAATTAAATATAGGGCACGTTTGTCCTCCCCCGTTCCCTTCCGCCACCCCGCCATCTCTCTTCCTGTTCCCATCGTTTGTTCCATTCTCTTCCTCGCCTTTTTTTTCAGTTTGGTGCTTTTACCTTTTACTCAGTGTCCAACTTTATCCATTTCTTAAGATGATTTTAAATTACTGACTTTGGGAGATGATTGAAAAGGCCGGCGCTATACAGTTCACCCGTTCAGTACAGACTTAGCTGTCTGACACACCATCACATGCATCCAAAGCCTGGTAAGAAAGACTATGCAGCAGTGAAGTTCAGCTCAGTCCAGTTCACACCGGTTCAGCAGTGTAAAAAAAAACCCGTCTGTCTGTGTTTGTCCAGGCGGAGGGGGACCGTCTGCCTCCCGGCCACACGGTGAGCCAGCTGGAGACCTGCAAGATCCGGAGTATCCGTGCCGGGACGCTGGAGCGTCTGGTGGAGACGTTACTGACGGCCTTCGGAGACAACGACCTCACCTACACCTCCATCTTCCTCTCCACCTACAGAGCTTTTGCCAGCACACAGACTGTGCTGCAGCTGCTGCTGGACAGGTAGGGTTGCAGCGACTTGGGGCAAAATGATGCTTTTCACATTATCGCATGTGAAGTTGCAGTTGTTGGAAATATGTTCTCTCGTTGTGTATTGCAGGTATGGAAATGTGGAGGAAAATGAACGAGACGCGAACAGATGTCAAGGCTCTGAAAGCAAAGGAGCCATCAGAAAGTAAGATCTTAGACTAGACCTTTACTCTTCCCATGCCTCTTTCCCATGCCTACATCTCCATCGATTCCATATGGACACTTCACTTTATTACACCTTTCAGCACTATACATCTGGGAGAGCCTGCCTCTTCTCACCACATCTGTCCTTTTTATCAGTGCCAGGGCTCTAAATTGTCTCCTCCTTTACCCCTCCCTCTCCCAGTGCCTTGGCCTCCATCCTGCGTGCCTGGCTGGATCAGTGTCCAGAAGACTTCCAGGAGCCCCCGGGCTACCCCTGCCTCCACAGGCTGATGGAGTACCTGCAGAGGGCCCTGCCAGGCTCAGAGCCTCTCAGACGGGCGCGGGGTCTGCTGGAGCAGCTGCAGAGTCAGGCCAACATTGACGATACTGATGGTAACTGTCTGAACAACAATCTGATACGTAGATATAAGTCACAGGAAGTCACAGTGACTATGTGGACATGCACACAATAACCAGACTATTACCCCTAGTGTTATTTATTATCAATATCAATAATATAATATCAATACAGACTATTGATATTGAACTCTCTACAGTCCTGCATCGTTTCTTTTTTCTTCTTCAATGTCAAATCAATTCTGTTTGGCTGCTTTCAGCTGGTTTCCATGGCAACAGTTCCTTCTGCCTGGGGGAGGAAGAGGAAGTGGAGATCGAGGTCCAGGAGGACTTCCTGTCGTTTGAGGCCGACCTGGTAGCCGAGCAACTGACTTACATGGATGCGGTAAGAGGAGGAGAGGAACGATGGAGGGGAGATGAAGAAATGTGTCTGTGTGTTTTCGTTTTTTTTCGCGACGTTTCCTCAGCGTCCCGATAATAACAGCCGCCCGTGTTGTTTTTGTTCCAGCTGCTGTTTAAAAAGGTGGTACCTCACCACTGTCTGGGCTCCATCTGGTCTCAGCGGGACAAGAAGCAGAACAAGCACAGCGCCCCCACCATCCGCGCCACCATCACCCAGTTCAACGCCGTGGCGGCCTGCGTGGTCAGCACGGTGCTGAAGCGCAGACAGATCAGACCGCACCTCAGAGCACGGGTCATCCAGCGCTGGATAGACATCGCTCAGGTAGGCGGAAACACAATACACAAACACACACGCACATTAATACACGTAAACAAGCGATCAAATGTGACTGACCTGTGTTATTTGTGTCCTCCAGGAGTGTCGTATTCGTAAGAACTTCTCCTCCCTGCGAGCCATCGTGTCGGCGCTGCAGTCCAACCCCCTGTACAGGCTGAAGAGGGCGTGGGCCTGCGTGCACAAGTACGTTTCCAAAATCTGTTCTGCGTGATTATTTCAGGTCACTTTCTTCTGTTTTCTTTGTACCGCGGTGTCCATATTATCTAACATTAACGTCTGTGGTTGACGCAGAGACAGCATGCAGACGTTCGAGGAGCTGTCGGACATTTTCTCAGACCATAACAACTACCTGACCAGCAGAGAGCTGCTCATGAGGGTGAGTTCCAGCTCCTTCACCTACCTCATAACGCATGACGACGTCCTTTCATTTTTTTTTTATTAGTGTCATAAAGTTATGAATGGGGAAATTTCATATTTAGCAGATGGGAAATCATTCACCTTAACATCCAGTCTCTACTAGTCCAGTCCTCTGAACAAAAATCTCCTGTGCCTCGATGTTGCTTCATTGCAGGAAACGTTCACTCTTTGGTTATGATGTTGAGGGCTAACATTGATTTCCGTTTCCTCAACAGGAGGGCACTTCAAAGTTTGCCAGTCTGGAGAGCTGCGCCAAGGAGCACCAGAAGCGCACCCACAAGAGACTCCTGCTGCAGAAGGAAATGGTGAGACAAAGGCCGGTTCACTGAGATGCAGCAACAACTGCCAGACAAATCGAACGTGTTCACAGGAAATTGAAACAGGCTTTTATTTTTTTTCAAACGATGCAACCACAGCAATGTACTGTAAAGTGAGTCCCCAGTATTATGAACCTGCATGAACCCTCCATTTAGCTGTGTTTACTCTGTGCCCCATGTGCTTGTACATGTATTAGCCAGTGTTGTATTATGCGTCGTATTAGGTCTCTGACTTTATTGTGGCATCCTTAATGTTTTTATTTATGTTTAGTAAACAAATCAAATCAACTTGTTTCTCCACAGGGGGCGATGCAAGGAACAATACCGTACTTGGGGACCTTCCTAACTGACCTGACCATGCTGGATACAGCCCTGCCTGACCTAGTGGAGGTAAAAAAAAAAACCTCACCGTGTGTGTGTGTGTGTGTGTGTGTGTGTGTGTGTGTGTGTATTTCAATATTTGAGAGTGTGTGTCTGTGAGTTTGCAGAGCTCTGTAGATCTGAGCATCTCTGTGTAACCGCTGTCAGAAACTGGTGCGTTAAGTTTCCGTGAGCGCGTGAGGAATTTCGTTGGGCCATTTTTGGAGTGGTCCACCTAAATGCTGTTTGTCCAAGCGGCCCGCCGGTATGTGATGTCTGGGGTCTGACAGCGTGCTCTTTGTGTCCTCCGCAGGGTGGTCTGATCAACTTCGAGAAGAGACGCAGGGTGAGTGGTGGCAGCAGCAGCGGCCTCTTCTGACGCTAGGATCATATGATACGCTAGGCTGACCTGTTCAAATGGATCAAACACTGATACCTCTCTCTCTCTCTCTCTCTCTCTGTCTCTCTATTTCCCCCTCCTCGTCTCCCCCTTCAGGAGTTTGAGGTGATTGCTCAGATCAAGCTGCTTCAGTCAGCCTGTAACAGCTACTGTCTGACTCCCGACCCGGCCTTCCTCCGGTGGTTCAAGAGCCAGCCCCAGCACAGCGAGGAGGAAAGGTACAGATCCCAGAATGTCTCCTTTTATTGATTGGTCTCTGCTATCCTTTAGATAACATGCCCACTGGATACATGGTGGTTTGGTTTATGATATTTATAATTGTCACTAATGTCATCTATCTATCTTTTTTTTTGCAGCTATGCCTTATCTTGTGAGATTGAAGGTCTTGGGGACAGCAGCCCAACTTCACCCAAACCTCGTAAGAGCATGGTGAAGAGGCTCAGCCTGTGAGTACAAACACCAAAACATCTGTAGAAGAAGGACTAGTTTTGAGCTTGAAAGCGAATCCTTTTTGTCCTCAGCTAGGACTTGATTTCTCAGACTGTCTGTCATGTTTTGAGGTATTAGGAGGGATTGCTGTGACCCATTTAGTTTATTCTCTACTAACCCGGCCCCGCTACTCTCCAGGCTTTTTCTGGGAGCAGATGCGACGGCAGCCAGCTCTCCAGTCAGAGAGATGCCCCGCTCGCCTCCTATTGGCAGCTCAGGGGAGAGCATGGACTCGGTCAGCGTGTCCTCCAGTGACTCCAGTAGCCCTTCAGAAAGCGAGGGACTCACACCCATACACACTTCCGACGCCCAGCAGAACAAGGTGGGTTTTACAGTGGCTTTTCTCTCATATTTCTTCCTCTGTATAACACAGTTTCACCTCCCCACATCTTTTGGAGTTTTTACTCATTTTGTTCCAGTTATTCCACCTCTGTGCCTCAACTGAACATTGATAAGTGATCAGATTATGGTGTATTTGTGTGTGACCGCTGTTTTCCATGTTTCCTCAGCTATCAGAATCCTCCTCTTGTACTTCTCTGCACTCCATGGACACCAGCTCATCTTCAGCCAGTGTCCCACAGACCCCTGCATCTCCCTCGCTGCCTGGCCCACCCTGCACCCACAGACGCTCCATCTCCCTGATCCCCATGTCCCCAGGCTCACCAAGCCAGCCCCCAGCCTATAACACCCAGGCCCAGGATGCATGCATCATAAGAGTCAGCCTGGAGCAAGGCAACGGGAACCTCTACAAGAGCATACTGGTAAATAAGTGTGTGTGTGTGTGTGTGTGTGTGATAGGACATAGCTTTCACTTTACTCTAGATTTGTAAGATAGCAAAACCTGTTGGCTTAATTGTTTCTCTGTTCCCTACCCAGCTGACCAGTCAAGACAAGACTCCGGCTGTAATTTCCAGAGCCATGGCCAAGCACAACCTGGAGGTGGAGCCAGAGGAAGGATACGAGCTGGTACAGGTCATCTCTGAGGAGAGAGGTAAGGCACGCTTCTACTTTCAAAGTGATGGTTACATCTAGTTCTGGCCCCCTAAGGAGGGTCCCTGAACCCTCAGGGGTCTTTGAAGGGATCTTAGGCGATAAAAATAGTTCATTTCACCAGTAGGTTTCTATGCAGCAGAATACGAGGGTACACAGAGATGGTTTTCTAACTCCCCTCACTGTTATCTTCGGCTCAGTAATACTGTTGTGTGGTAATTGTGAACAGACGTGTCTGGCTAAACGTTGGAGTTCCCAGACAAATGTGCTCGTGTTTGTGAGTTAATTTTGTCGACTCCTTTCAAAGATGGTGCAATTCCAGAAAATCTGAGTTACAGTAAATACAGTAAGCTGAGTCTGCTGCAATAGTTACTAAGAACCTGAAAGTAAAAGCACTGCAGTTCATGAACCATGTGTTGCTGACTCATTGCTTTGTACGAGAACTTGAACTCACAGTGTCTCATCTCTCTCTCTCCCTCCCTCCCTCCACCAGAGCTGGTGATTCCGGACAACGCCAATGTATTTTACGCCATGAACACCTCAGCCAACTTTGACTTCCTGCTGCGGGTGCGAGGCTCAGCGGGGCGACCGGTCCAGTTGCGTAGCCGGTGTAGCTCCACGCTCCCTCGTGCCCAGCACCGCTCCAGCCTCTCCCTTAGACTCAGCAAGGTCACCCTGTGACCCTGGACTGGAAACCTTTGACCTAGACGTTTGCCCTTTCACCCCTAACCCAGGACAATACAGGGCATGGGCTGGATGTTGACTGTAGGGTAGATGGAGAGGCTGGATGGTTTTGGGAATAAATGGATAAATGGATTTGAGGAGTCCAAGGAGCTCTAACCGATGGGCCCGGCGGAGGTCCGCGAGTTCTCAGACTCTTAAAGAGCTCCATTTAGACTCTTCCCTTGCCAGTCAAGTCTCAGCCTGTACTATGCCAGCCCTTCCTGTCCTTTCCAGCCCCTTACCTAACCCTGCTATGGACCGCGGATGTGTAGTGTGACTGCTGTGCCAGTGGGACTAGAAACTTCTGAATAGCGATGCCTGTGACAAGAGTGAAACAGCGACTCCTTATGGCCACCACTCTTCACAACAAGAGGTTTTTGCACACAGTTAAGGAGCGGAGCAGCCTCACTCCCGACCTCCAACAGTATTCTTCATTGTAATGAACTCCTTTTGCCCCGTGATGTCTGTAGAGCTGACTGTTCCCGTTCTGGGGAGAGATAGAAGGGGAATGAATGGAGACATGGATGGATGTTTGAGTGGATAGATGGATGGATTAACAGGAGGAGAAGTAAGTAAGACTGAGTGTCCAGTCTCGTTGCCTTCATGGACGAATGAACGGACTTCTATCAGTATTGTGAATGATTGATTTCTTGATTGATTGACAGGAGCTGTGATGTCATTAATTTTCCTTCTCTGCCATGTTTACCTGTCATGTCTGCCGTGTGCACAGTGTGCACAGTGTGTGTTCTCCCCCTCTCATATTGTGAGCTGTGTGATGAATGCAGTATACTTGCGTTCTGATTGGTTCCATAACTTGGTTTTAACAAGTCCTTGACAAATATCAAAATGGCCTTAGCCGCTCTGTTTAGAGGGTGTAGAGACACAATTCGTGCTGCATTCCAATCCAGAAACAAAGTTCCCTCGCATGCCCTTCCACCTCCCAGTATCTCCTTTTTCAGCCTCCTTTAAAAAGGATGACTCATTCCTGTTTCACCCTTGTTGCAATTAAATGCAGCAAGCATTTCCAAAGCAAGTAAACAAGAGTACAGAGGTGGGGAGGGAACAACTTACTGGAATGGAGGGCACCCTGCGAAGAGTCTCATAACCGATGCCTACTTGTACCTCCTTGCCCTTCATTATCTGAAGTATAGAGTTGCACTTGTTAGATAGAGATGCCAGTGGGATGTGAATATGGAGGAATGAGTGGAGCCACTCTGATCGTGGTTTCCTCCCTCTTCACTAAATGAATTGCTCTGTATGTTTGTAATTGTTGCTTTTTATATGTTTTTGTAACAGAAGTCAGGCCAGAAATGTGTATCAGCTTGGAGAGTGATGGAGGTTTTTAAAGGAACTGTAAATGGATTCAGATATAAAAAAAAGCCAGTGCCTGATTGATTTTACTGTGATACATTTGGAAATCTTTACATGAGGGACAGTTCACTTTTACAGACACACACACACACTAACCACCCCCACACACATTACCGAGGTCCCATCTGTTCATCTCATACACCATCACTAGCCGCTCTCATTCTTAACACCATCACTCAATGTCACTGCACCAATACTAAATCCCATCACCTGTCACGCAATCGGTAGAGAAACACTCACTGACCAAATGGCTGACCGCTTTCTTTCAGTCACCCTCCACTCCTGCTGATCCTCCAAGGTTATAGTTATATTGTGCCGTGATCCGACGCAACCGGTTAGAGTTCCTCGTGTTGAGCAGAAATCACTCTGTACACCACCGAGCTAAAGGCATCATGTCACCGGCCCATCGGGACAACCGGCCGGTGGTTGGACTTGTGTGTTATTGTCCCATTCGATTTTCTCCATGCAACACTTCACTTAAAACTCATGAAATCACCTTCGGTTCCTGTGTTCTTCATTGCCAAAGACTCTTCCTCTACCTAAATAAATAAATTATTATCATTAGTACGATGCTTGTCCTGTGTCTTTTCATACCCCTTAACCTCAATGCGCACTAGAACTGGAGCAACATACACTGCATGACATTTCTAACATCTGTTTATTGCAGTATAGTTCAATGTCTGTAGGATATTTACCATTTCGATACGGATCCATCTGGATGCCACAGGCTCCGAGTGGGAAAAACAACCCAACTCCCTTGACACTCCCAAGTTCATCTGAATGGATAGGTGTAGGATGAAAGACTCAGCGGCAGTTTGCTTGTTGATGGAGCGCATGCCTGGTCCTGTTAGGACTGACAATGTCAATAAAGGAGCGAGAGGTTGTTCTGGACAGAGCCCAAGTCATTTAGCTGAGTGGAAGACATTTCTGCTGACTTGAATGCATCAGTCATGACCTTCATTCCCTGAAAATAGGTTTGCTGCACTGATCGAATGTTTTTCCCAAGAATTCAAACACAAGCGTGCATTTTGGGGATTTTATTTCAAATCTTAAAATAGACATCTTATGCAAGATACCAGTGAGGTATGGGGAAATAATGAGCCTGTAAAAGTATTGCAAATTTATTCTACAAGCCAACTGATTTTCACTGGGAGAAGAATGGAAATGATGCCAATAACAAGTGAGATTCCTCCCATCACAAATAAGTCTGTATCTGAATTCCAGAGCTCTTGGCCTTAGGGGCCACACGTACAACGAATAAAAAAAACATAAAGTGCATTTTCTGTCAGCTGTACAACAATTACAAGACCTAAATAAATGTATTTTCTAAGTATAACAGAGGACATACACTCTGGGTTCTCCAGTGTACGATTATTCAACCACCTATTCTACACAGCAGCAGTCTTATTAATAGTTGCAATATATCAAAATCCATCAGGCATAGAAAAGCAACAATAACAATCTCCCTGATTATTATTTATTGCATTGCTCTGCAGCGGCAACACAATGAGGTCTGGTTGTTCTGTAAACAAGTAGCTGGTGTATTATGCTCTTCCTGAAAGGATGTCCCCTCATATTCTCTCCTCAGCAACAATCCACTCCTTTTCTAGTATTGGATTTCTTCACAACACACTCTATAGCTAAGACATTTCCAAACTTCCAATACAGCCTGCAAACAGCTGACGGTGAAGACTGGATTGCACTTCAACACACAGTAGTCTGCACAGCCTCTGGAGTCTATCGACATGAACGCGACCCGTCACTGAGCTCCGTCCACTTTGCGGGTGATCATGGAGGGCTGGAAGCCGGGGTGGCGCCGGGCGTGCTTCAACAGGTGGTCACTCCGCGTGAAGCGTTTCTCACACAGCGGGCAGAGAAAGCGCTTTTCTCCCGTGTGAGTGCGAGTGTGGCGCGCCAGTTCATCGGAGCGAGCGAACCTCTTCTCACAGCCGGGCCAGGTACAGGGGAAGGGTCTCTCACCTACAGCGCGAACAAAAAACACATCAGTGGGGTAAGTCCTGTTTCTGGTCAGGTCAGAGGCAGGTGAGTGCAGAGCTCCTTGTAAGAGCTAACCCAGTAAAATACAGTAACTACTAAAATAAATGAACAGCAGGCATACGAGCAAAGACAGGTTTCTAATTTCTTCTTTCAAAATAAAACAAAGTGAGCAAATCAGGTTTATTTGTCACATGTAATAGATACAGCAGGTGAGCTCGTTAGACTGGAATGCTTACTTACAAGCCTGACCTGCAGCGCAAAAACATTACAAGTGTTGATTTTAGATGATTTGTCCAAATAGTAAGCAAAATTTAATTGTTGCTCCTATAAGTTCAATTTATTGAAGAAGGAATTATCTTCCTTGTAGAATAAAAACGTCAAACCTATGTTTAATTTCAGCATTTCTAAACTTTATGACTTTTTTTTTTACAGAACAGAGCCTGTTGTGGGACAAATCCATCTTAAGCCTCCACTCATTAACACGACAAAAGAAGGGGCTCCTGCTTGGAGTAGGCTAGTTAACATTTCTGGGGCCTCTTGCACCTGCAAACACTATTATTTAAGTGTTTCACAGCAGATGAAGGAATGGAAAAGAAGCTTGTTTTTAGGTTCTGCTTATCAATTCTATTTCCAAAGCAGTTAGTTTTTAAAAGCATTAATTTACATTGTACTATCAGTGATAATAGAGTATGAAGGGTTACAGGAAACACACTGTGGCTCCATCTCTAAATTAGTTGAGGCGGGTCATTCTCTTCTGTTTGGCTTCTACATTTTCCCTTTACAAAGATAATTTACTTTGTTATCTGAACAGGAAGTGATTATTTCTTTGCCTATGAGTATGTTTTATAATAAGGCACTCTAGATATAAACTTGTAGGCCTATGATGT
Source organism: Hoplostethus mediterraneus (assembly GCA_034670385.1). Classification (NCBI taxonomy): domain Eukaryota; kingdom Metazoa; phylum Chordata; class Actinopteri; order Trachichthyiformes; family Trachichthyidae; genus Hoplostethus; species Hoplostethus mediterraneus. The sequence continues at coordinate 12,142,597 of JAXDDW010000008.1, forward strand.
TATGCTATGCCCCTGAATACGTTGTTTCAACAGTCAAATAGGAGTTTGTAGGCAGAGATCGACTATTTTTCTTGTTGTGTTACGACCAGTTTACCACCACTCTGTGACTTTTCCAAAACTATTCCATGACATACAGCACAAATTCCCTGACCAATATTTGTCACAGTCTATGTTGCAAATGTCACTTTTTTCTTTACGTTGAACATCTGATCTGAATGTCCCAGGTCTTATTTCTGGCTACAACTATCACTTAGGATCGATACTGTGATTTGTTTTTTATATTCCTCAAAGGGAACAAAAAGAAGCTTGACATTAAACATTTCACTGGTTGGAAAAAGAGATTATCAACAAATCCCCATGACATTTCCAAAACTATATGCACATGTTCCATTTTCCTTAACTTCTCCAGGCCTGAAAAAACAATTTTTCAATTCCATGTATTTTCCAGGCCTTCCTTGACTTAGGTGCACTGTATTCATTATTTTCCTTATACTATACAATAGAGGAGTCGGCCAGCCTTCTTGCGTGAGCCACAATTTCTCTCTCTCTCTCTCTCTCTCTCTCTCTCTCTCTCTCTCTCTCTCTCTCTCTCTCTCTCTCTCTCTCTCTCTCTCTCTCTCTCTCTCTCTCTCTCTCTCTCTCTCTCTCTCTCTCTCTCTCTCTCTCTCTCTCACACACACACACACACACACACACTAATACTACCTGTGTGCGCCCTCAGGTGCGCCTTCAGGTGAGAGGATTTCCCATACGTTCTGTTACAGTCGCTGTACGTACAGCAGTGTCTTTTGGCGGCTGGTGGAGAGTGACTCTCTGTGTTCGTAGTAATGGATGTCGCTGGGGAGGTGGCACCGGGCAGAGTGGAGTAACCACTATCCCAACGTGAACCCCTGTCTGCGTCTCCGGCGGTTAAGTCACTACTACTACCACTACTACCACCGGGCCGGGCCGACACCGGTCCAAACACCCCCTCTTTCAGCATGTCCAGGACCGCCCTGTCCTCCACTGACCCCTGGGGAAGGCCGTGTGAGGGCCCCGCTACACCAGAGACCCCCGGGGCAGGACAATGAAACACGGGTCCGGTGGAGATAGAGACCAAGCACTCAGCGGCGAAGTAATCCGTGTACGCAAACGTTGCCATCCTGCGTGACGCTGCGGACGTGGTAGCTCGAGGGCTCGGTAATTACGCGATGGATCTTGGATCTTCTGGATGAAAGATGAGAAACTTGGATCTTCTGAAAAGGACCAAAAACGTTTACACACTATCCCCCTGCCTTTTCTATAGCCTTGTGTCGCGGTCGGATCATTGTGTCGTGGAAACCGGTGAAATTCACGCCCCCGGTGGACACGCAGTGACGACATCCAGCCAGGCTCCCACCCAACGTTATTGCAAGTCAGCACAGTGCTTCCTTTCCTAGCACCCTTTCCTCGTCCACTTGCATAGTGTAGGTTGGGCAGGGCCACATGAAACACAGGCCTCTGGAGTGAAGCGTTATTAGTGACTTCCATTTGCCCTGCTGAATAATGTTTTTCTTTTACTGACAAAGTGATGACACTGCGTTTCTTAGCGGTCTCCCAAAATGAGAAATGTCCTCGTGAGACCTTGCAGCTCATTTTGGTTCTCTGTTTGAGCTAAACCATGGCAACCATGTTTTCTGCCTCTCATCTTTCATGAGAATTAATCAAAATGAACAATTTAGAAGGCTTAGTTATGCTTTAGTTATTATTATTTGTTATAATTGGTTCATGAAGATAAATATGGCTATTTTAACTATAGCTAAGTGGATTTTGAGAAATGTGCAATATGTCTTTCCTATCTGAATAACACATTGTTTGTAAATGTTTTTTTTTTTACCTAGAGATTTTTCACTTACAGAAGCAAAGAGAATTCTTAGTTGTAAAAAAAATGAAAATACATCATTTATTTTATCATTATTTATTGTATATAGTTGTATAATATGTTTTTTTCTGTTTAATGACCTGACATCCGCTACAGAGGACATTCTATAAAAAATATTTGATAGATTTATTTTCTTTGTAACGTGATTTAAAAATAATCAAAATGAATGCAAAACCTTTTTACTGCTGGGTCTCAGGAGAATAAAAGCTTTAATTTCTCTTATTTCCAGTCTTGTCAAGACCAACTGTATTCAGTCGTTTGGCTGACATAAAGGGGTTTTTCTCAAGGCTGTGGAGGGGAGCTGGTGGTTTGATACAGTAGGTCAGGCTGCACTAACTTTGCCTTGTGCAGGGCGGACATGTTGTTGCATCTGACCTAATCCATAAGAGCATTTGAGTGGGACACCAGGCTGTTTATGCAGTCCATTGATGAAAAGATGAGAGAAGTGCGTGTGTTGGGGGGAGGGTGAGTAGCAGCTTAAGATCCATCTGTCTGTGAGCAAACTAAAAGCCTTGTTCTGCTATAATTAAAACAGATCATTTGAATCTTTTTCGGCACAGATAATAACCAGGCCCATCTGTTTCCTCGCATTCTTAAAAAAAAACCAAACAAACAAAAGCCTCACCCACCAATGAACGACTCACTTCAGCCCATCAGCCAGCTAATGGGCTGAACCTTTCTCACAGTGACCCAAGAGCCAGCAGGTTCTGTCAAGTGCAGCCCTAGTCAGGCCAGAATAGTGGGTTTTTATTCACTGGGTGCCAGAACTGAGTGGAAAACTGGTGACAGAATGGGACACCCTTCACCTTAGTAGGCAGTTATCTTGCCGAGAGCTCAAATAACGGCAACTAGAAGGAGAAAAGACCCTTTAAAAGAGGGAAAGATACAAGACCATATTTATTATCAATTCATGATTAGATTTTATTTACTTCCAAACCTCTTTAATTCTTGGAAAAAGACAATCTCTTTAAAACTAAAACTAAGTGAATAATAAACAATGGATAACAAGATATGACAAAAATCCACAGCTGGGTTACCCCAATACTGACCAAAATAAAACCCATAGAGATCCATACAATTGAATGATAAGACATTTTACCGTTTTCCTTGAAGCTTCTCTGTCCCAGTTCTTTATCCTCCAACACACCCTCAACATGCCCTAACAGACTAGTTTGTTGTATTGCTTATACTCTCTCACAAACGGGCATCAAAATAGGAGTAAACACAATCAAGGCTCTGCACAGTCGCTTATAAACAGCTCTGACAGAACAGCCCACAACCTGTTTATGGCATTCCAACTCTGTGAAAACAGACATGATAAGATAATACACAATAATTTGCCTGATTGGTCTGAAATGTTTTGTGAGCAATCTGACATGTATAATTCATATCCAAATACGTAGTGGAAAGACATCAGACCAACCAGATAGATATATAAATAAAAAGTCAATCAAAAGACTTGTTTCAACATTTTTTTTGTCTTTGGTTCTGAAGAAGATACCAATATAAACAGCAGGTACACTGGGTAAAACACTAAAAAAAAAAAAATCTTATACTTTGGTTCATATATACAAGTAAGCCTATAAATCCCGGCCCCTCTTCAAAAACAAACAACCAAATAGAAACACTCAACCTCAACTTTACTCCAAAAGAATCACTTACATCTGGTGATAACTAAGAATACAGTTAGCCAGAAAGATTGAAGTGTGCCAATCATGGTTAGTCTGAATTGGGAGGGTGTGTCTAAAACATGCAGTAAAAAGGAAGAAATCAGAGGGTTAAAAATGTGAGAGGGAGTTAAGATCGATGTTATAGGGCAGCCAGCTGGCATAACTTTGTATTAGATCACTTCGGATATTGACACGATATTGTATCAGAAAACAGCCTGCATCTGCAGGACAAATTACGTTGACTTTCTAGTGTTCATAATAAAGTGATACTTCCCCAAATGATTAGAGCAAAAAGAGCAATAAATCACGACTGCAAAACACTGTCGAGCTAGAGTTTTCAATTGTCACAAGTCAGACCAGCAGCTATAAAGGTACTGTACATCATTCTGGTACTCAACGCTGTGTAGCAAAAATCACGGTTCAAACTGATTTTAAAATGTTACAAAGAAGCCATCTATGTCGACATATGTCCAAAATAAGTTAAAATACTTCACTATCATGGAGGACTACTTGCTCCGATCGCCTTGTAGAGTCAAATGAAAACAAAGCCTTAGAGTTCCTAGTCAATGCAGAGAACTAAGCGCAGACGTGGACAAACACTACAAGCCGATACAGTACTGTAAATAATGTAAACCAGAGAGTGAGAGAGGGATCAAATTTGAACAGAGACAGTCTACACTCACACACACAGCCCAGTTTGTCAAGCACAACCCAGTCTTACATGCCAGTATAGTGGCTGAATTACAAAGTCATCATTTTGAATAAATGAAAAAAACAAAACATTATTCATCCGTCCAATTTCAAACGCCAAAACATTCAAATTGCCCTTAAATGTGGACTGGGACTGAGGCTACGTCCACACTGAGCCCTTTAAATCTGAAATTGACGTTTTTTCATTTTTCAAAAAGCTTGCCGTCCACACTAAACCACCAAAAACGTTCTTTCTTCCATGGGTATGCATTTTTGGAAAGCTGAGGGAGGCCAAAACAGAGAGATAAATATGAGTTTTCACATTTAAACAGCTTAGTGTGGACGTAGCCTAAGTAAGAGGGCCTTCAGACAGACAGATTTATAGACGGAAAGACATAAAAAAAACAGGCTCGAGGTAGAAAACCAACGCCTGGATAAAGTTAGCGTTCTTGCACTGTTCCCAACGTGAGGGAAAACGGCGGCTTCCCCAACAGCCATGATCTACAGGTGTGAGACTACTGAAGAAGAACTTAAACCAAAAGGACAGGGCTACAGGCTTTCGTATACGCCACTCAGAAACAGGAGATGGAGGTCCATTCCTTTTGAGTCTCTTGAACGTCTGTCCTTCAACAGAGCCATTTCTAACACTGGGATACAGCCGTGGTGTAGGGAGGACCCAAGCTAACGTGGAAACTCAACTGCAAGGAGGAAGGAACCGGTGGTGGGCCGAGAGAGGGTTGTGATTAGACAGAGAAGGGTGGCTTGAAGTGGGCCAGGAGAGATGACGACGATGACGCTGATGAAGATGATGCTGATGCTGGTGGTGGTGAGCTGTGATGGTCAGGCGTGTTGTACTGCCAGCTCCTGTCCTATGAAGCGGCGCAGGCGCTCCAGATACTGGCTGTACAGTTCGATGTCGTTGTGTCCGGCTCCTTCCACCCACAGAGGCTCCACGGCCTTGGGGCAGCGCTCGAACAGGGCCAGGCCGTGGGAGAAGTCGATCACCTCGTCCTCCGTCCCGTGGATGATCAGCACCGGTGACGTGATTTTGGACACCTTTTCAATGCTGCGAGGGAAAGAAAGGGCATAGAGGAAGAAGAGGTCAAAGGTCTGCGATAACCATCCATCTATCATTTACTTCTGCAGATCAGTCCCACTGAGACTCTTTTACGAGAGTGTGTAGAGAGAGAAGAGAGAAGTTTAACAGTGGTGCGATTCTGAAACAAGCAGTGACCTTATCAAAGCAATGACATTTCCATTTCCATTTGCATCTTCAGCTCTGAAAGCAGAGCGGGCAAAGTTCACTTTTCCTGCCCTTCTCTTCACAAGCTTTGGGAACAGCAAGCAAAAGTGAGGCGTGGGACCTCAGACCTCAGTCCTCCATATTTCTGCATAATATAAAGTATTATCAGCTTTATTCCAAAATGAGATATCCACCATTTGAAAAAACTGAAACCTACAAGTGTGAAAGTAAAGAAACCACGGGTTGCTCTTACGATTTACAGATGAACTTCAGGTCCGGTAGCAAAATCTTTCCAAAATGTACATACAGCATTTTAGAATTAAACCCTTCATATTATCAATCAATAGGAGGCGTTTATGGTACATTGAATATAGATTTAGAATACAACAACATAAAATGACTGATGCAGTGAAATCTAATAACAGGATTACAGGAGAAGCATCGCGTGTGAAAGTGCAATAAACGGCTTCATTATTATGTTGTGCCTCAGGCAACCCTGAGGAAGACGGGATGGATGGATTCTGTGTGCATGAGAAGAGAGAGAGACAGAGACAGAGACACAGAGAGAGAGAGAGAGAGAGAGATGGGGGAAGCCAGCTGGACAGTAGGCTAGCACGCCCACTCTGAGACAGCAGAACACTGGAGGCGTTCTCACAGCTCACTACACACAGTGAGGCATTCCCCAGTCCCCACCACCTCCTCTCCTCACCCACTGGTACCGTCTGGGTCTGGACACGGTTAAGGCCGGCTAGGGCTGCAATACACTACAGAGTGTTGTTCTAAGACTAAAATGACAAGAATGGACGATCCCTCACTAATGAAAGTATCACGTTATAACGTTACTGTCCCACCGAGGGGGATTTGTTATTGCAACCAGGGTTAAAAATTACAATCAATTCACAAATGTATATATGGTACAGAGGGTACAGAGGAGGAGGTTATAATTAATAATAAACATGTAGGAGGAGGCTTGTTGATAGCAAGTGGAATAAATGAAGAAATGTGATGCGATATTTAATCCTTTTGATAAAGAGTGAAACTAAAAATCACACAAATCTGCCCTCCAACTCTGGATGTGCATCTACTATAGAAGGAAGACTTACATAAGAAGGTCTGTGATATAATGACGGTAATTATTTCTGACATTATCAAGAGTGAATGAGAGAAGTGAAGCCTGTATAGGCTTTAGGTGACACTCCTATGATTTAGATGTACAGCTGAATATCATCTTTCAAAAGAGGTGAAATGAGAATGACTGCTGCATAGTGGGAACACTCTTGCTTGATCACACAGATGCCTGGGGCTCAAGTTTGACTCAGAAATAGAGCGGGCCTTGGATGTCCTAGTCCCCTTTGAAAATAAAAGAAAAATGAACCCATAGACTGACCAAAGAAAGACACAGAAACTACAACCATAGCACAGGAATGTCACGCCAAAGAACAGGAGTTGTCTTGAACAAGAAGCACTTTCACAACTGCAAGTTGCAATTACCCTTTTCTGCTGGAAAGTCTGTAATTATGTGGAAATGCCATCAGGCATGTATCCATGACAGACTCATGTAGGGATTTTATGAGGGAGGCTGACAGGGAGAGAGAGAGACAGGGCTTCATTTATACGTTTCCTTTGCACACATTTGGTGCTTACAACCAAATCCAAAGTTGTGAAAAGTTATCTTGTTGCCAGTCAAATCTTTTGATATATCCAAAACTAAATTCTACCATTATACCAATATAAAGACGTGAATACCATGGATAGAATTTTCATTTGTTTTTAACACTGAAGTCTAGGAGAATGTAAAGCATCGTTTTTATACATGAGGTTGAGAAAGAGAGCGGCTGAGAGACACAAAGACACAGAGAAGAGGAACTGATATCCACCGGTCAGACTCACTTGGGGAAGGCATCGAAGCAGTAGGTCTTCTTTGTGTCGGGGAAGGCCACTCTCATGCCTGAGGTGAGAGGGGAGTGAAGGACCACGGCGGCACACTCATAACGTGACGCCAGGTCTACAGTGGGTACTGTGCCAATACTCTGTCCATACAGGATAATGTTCTCTGGGCTAATGCCATACCTGGTGAAAACAAAGAGACAGCATTGAGCTTAGAACATGGGCTGAACCAAGCAGCGCTCTGTAGCATGCAGAGTACAGTAGTGACAGTGACGTTAAACATGGTTAGTTATGATTTCTTTGCCAGATGCATCTTCCTGATACTGAGAACATCCATCAAAATAAAAATAAAAAAAGATTTACAGCAGATATGCAATTATAGAGGGAAGAATGACAGCTACACAGAAACAAAGCTCAGTGGATGCTCTGCGGTGTCATGTCTTCCCAAGGGCAACAGCTGCAATGAGGCAGCTCCGCTTTGCACTAATGAGACACTTCATCACAGTACCACGTCCTTGAGAGACATTTACCCCCTGCCTACCTTCTCTCCATCCATGAAACTCTCTCCCACCGCATCCATCACGGCTCTACTGTAACTCTCTTCCTCCCACCTCCATCCCAATCCCTCCATTTACCGCCTTTCTTCACCCCGTCCTAATCTCTTTGTCTACTTGGCCCTCCTCTCTACCACCCCCTACTTTTCTCTCACTCCCTCTCCTCTTTTTCTTGCTTCCTCTCAGCGCACATGTAACTCACACCAAAGAGAGTCCTAACATGATGCCTGAATCCCTCTACATATCACTTGGCGTCCTCCTGCACATGCATGTTCTGTCTAGCATGTCAGAGCTGCGGCCTTGTATGTACCTAAGGTTAAGGGCTTGATTTCCTCCTGGGCTAACCATACAGAAAATGTGTCCAGTCACAGCAGTGTATAATAAATCATCCCTTAAATGCAGGTGTTAACTTAAAACACTTTTTAAAAACCTTCTTAATACCAGTTAGAATGAAATATAAAACCAATTTCACATTATAAATGCATGACTGGACTAATTTCTCCATGGAGGAACAATGAAGAACTCTAAAGCTGAATTTAAAACTTTAAATGCTTTCTTTAACTGTATTCAAGAACCTTTAAGGCCCTGAGTCGAGATCATATCATTTAACACATTAAGACTTGAACCCTGAAATGGCATTTATAATCCAATTATTGCACAGCATACCGTGTGCGCAGGGCCTGCCAGGCAGCATCTATGTCTGCGTAGAGGTTCTTCTCAGTGGGCTTGCCAGTGCTGACCCCGTACCCTGAGTAGTCGTAGGAAAAGATGTTGCAGTTGATGCGTGTCCCGAGGCCAATGTAGAAACTGCTCATCTGGCCCAAGTCTACGGCGTTACCATGGGAGAAAAGCACTGTAAATCTGAAAGGAGACACAGACCGAGAACAGGGGGTTAGTGCATGGGCCAACAAATACAGGGTTACACACAAGTCAAAGATTTCAGTCCCTGTCAGTGGGTTCAGTTATATATTTAGTAATAAAGTCAATACATCATTTTCATTTATTGTTCATTTGTCATTTAGCTAACACCCTTATCTGGGGTGACACAAGATCACTTTGGTGAAACTGAACCTCTTCGCTTGAGGCTTTATATACACACCATATGATACGTGTGAATACAGGAAATTCTACAAGTGAAGCCGAATTATGAGGCATCGCAGATTGGAATGTTAAAACGATGTTTAAAAAGATACAGAGTGAACAAGTGAATTCAAGCCATTTCTTCCATCCGTGTGCATCATAACTCTTATAACTCTCCCAGCACTGAATCCAATCATCAGCAACCTGTTGTTTAAAGATAAACATGACCAGTTCACCTATATCCAGTGCAAATAGGCCTCTGGCTGGGACTCTGCAGTGTTGGAAGATTGGTTTACCAAGATGGATCCATGTCAAATGACTCTTACTTCAAGGCATTTTGTACAACCTGAGTAGCAGGGTATCCACTATAAAGCCTCGGTATTATAGCCCTTGCCTTTTATTCATGAATGCATGTTGTACTCTCCAGAGCAATCTGATACTTTTTCTACACAGAGATTGTTTGAGTTCCTCCTTCTGTGGTTTTGTTTATGTACCCATATAGGCCATGGTTTTGCTCTTGGGCTTTGTGCTCACATTGCGGCATAACAATGACTGCCATCTCAGGTCTTGTTTGGACGCATTCTTGTGTAATACTAGATAGACATCAACGCAAGATCGATAGACTGTAACACAAGCCTGTCCATTTCTTTTTAATTGATTTGGTAAATTAATCAGTAGCAGCACAGACGACAGGATGGGGACCGAGCTGAAACCACATTATTTTGCCCCTCAGCATATAAATGCAGCTTGAGTGGCAACACCACTCAAAACGTGTGCACCAATAACTGCCTATGAACCCAGTGGCACAAACCTACAGCGAAAAAACGACAAAATGAGAAAAAGGAAAGGAAAGAAATGGTCAAAATAGACAACAATGACCCATGGAAAAGCAGGAAGAACACAATAGTGAGACAGCTAACTCAACAGGGAGACAAGTACAGGAAGTAAAGACCTGGCACGTGAGCAGAAAAGAGATGCAGAGGAGACAAGAGAGGCGGGTGTGGGGGAGTTGCTGAGGAAGTGTGACACAGTGACATAGCTTACAATCTATTGTTAAGTATATGTCAACAGATCCAGCATCCACTCAAAAGGTCGGCAAACCTTTCAAACAACCCACCTGGCGTTAGGGGCACAGCGAATGTACATGCAGCCGACTCGGTTCCCTCGGCTGGAACGAGTGAAGAACACCTCTGTTGTGTCCAGCTCTCTCTGGGAGTACTGAAACTCTGCTCGCTCTGTCAGGTGGAGTTTCCACCTCCCCTCCACAGCTCCGGTCCCTCCGCTTCCCCCAACTGCTGCACCACTCCGCGCCCGCAGGCCCGATGTCCCTGTTGTGCCTGTTGTCCCTGGTGACGCCGAGCCTGCTTCTAGGTCTGGTAGGAGGGCGTACGTAGGCTCAGGGGGCAGGAAGGCAAGTTTGGCAGCGATGCGGCTCGGACAGGGAGGGCAGCAGAACAAGCAGCAGAGCTCACTGAGAGAGAGGCCATTCATCCTTCACTATGGAGGGGGAGGACAAGAGGAGCACTGTGCTAATGACTCTAGTGTTAAGACAATGCCATACTTATCACAATGTGATGCACAAGGCATTCTGTGTCTCACTGTGCAAACAATAAGGATGAAAATGAAAAGGGCAGCAAGTCAGGAATAGGCTATACAAATCATGATTGATCCAAGAGATACATTGCATGAAAAGTGCACTGGCTAAATAAAACCTACCTGTTGGAGTGGAAGAGCTTATTCAGGGTAAAAAAAACAAAAAAGAGAGCTTTGTTTAAAAGAGAAAGAGCATAAACACTTCTTTCACTTCAAAAAAGTAGCCACATACAAACCCAGGATGCTATTAGTTAAGTGTCCAGTCAGCAAAAAGGTGGAAAAAGTAGGCTCAAGTGAAGCCTACTGGCTGACAGTGACGTGGTATTTAGAAACTATGTGTGCAGTTTTCTGTGTTGTTATTGAAGTCCATATCAAATCCATTTTCCAATTGTTGAGAGGTCGACGAGTGATTTCAGATAGGAGTTGATGTCCCCCGAAAAACGGCTTGGATTCTCGAAGAAATCTCGATATGTTCCTTCTGCGTTTTAGCTGTGTTGACAGTGAGGATCCGTTTCCAGTGCAATCTTGACGTCAAGAAACATTGACCAAAACAAACTCTGGACACTTTTCAGTTGCGATTAAAAAAGCTCACCATTGCAGCCGACGGTTAGAATTGATAATATAACAAGAGTAACGTCAGTTACAAAGTTACATTTTTAGCACGGGGTGGTTCTGTTGAGCTTCTTGTCTGCGCCGACCAGATAACGCTACGGTAACGTTAAGTACGCTGCCTTAAGCTAGCAAGACAGAAACGGTTGCTCACTAAAAACAACGTTCATTTGCGGACAGCGAGGTAAAACAGTCTCAAGACAGTTTAAAAAATGTGGATTTGATTTTAGGATCCATACTGAACGGTGTCGACGTCTCCGCTGACTTTGTGGATAGCGACTGTCATTTAAATTAATCCATGTACGTGCGGTGTTTTCCCCGTTCTCCCTTTTCACCGCATCCGGAAGTGACAGCTGACAGGATGTGACGTGGACAGTTTCCATTGGACAATTAAGGGAAACTTGTTATCTCAGTGACACCCATGGGTAACAATGTTGCAAAAGATGACAAAATTGAACTTAATTGTTCAATCACAAACTCGATGACGAGAGACGACATAAGTGCACGTGAATCACCACAACTACTTTGTGTTGCATGCTTTATCAGACCAGACAAGTAGCCCCCCCCCCAACCAACACACACAAAGAGAGAGAAAGGGCAGAGAGGGGGCATGGAGTGAGAAAGCATAGAGAGAGAGAATACATTTCCTGTAGTGAGGTGCAGGAAAGGACATTGCTAGCTCAGGAACCACCTTTAATCTTTTACCTATTTCCCAGAATATGCAAGTCCCAGCCTATAAAAATTGCCCACTCATGGTCACAGGAAAAGGTCAGCACGTTTTATGTGTAGCCTAACTATTGTGTTTGGAAAAATTAAACACACTGATGTATCAAACGATATGGCGATCAAACAGCATAAAATGTGTATAAGGTGTAAAGCAAGACGTCATTGTTTAAATTCAGAAATTTGTACCCCTTTGACACAGCCCATATTCTTATACCCAGACACTACTCTATTCAATACTATTGTTTTGATTTGTCTGACAGCGTAGGCAGGCAGGAGGCAGGCTTGGCTCAGCATCATCGGCTACAGATGCGGAAATTTCAGTGTAGTGAATGGGCCGCTGCATCTGTGCACTGGGCTCCCTGGTATGAAAAGCAACTGTCAATACAGAATACACATGAAATGAACATTTTTATGTAGAATATCATGACCCTCACAGCCATTGGTGATAAAAAGGGTATTAGGGATAATAGTGTTGAAGATGAATGACCCAGGATAGGTGCGTTTAACTCAATGGGTGAAGTGGCCCTCATGGAAAATTCCCGTTACAGCCAGCATACATTCCAGCCGAACATTTGGTGACATTGTGTAGTGCCATTTGTCCCTAGGGTGTTTTGCTGAGTGTGAGAAAAATACATAAGTACAAAGCAGTGTAGTGTGTAGATGTACAGCAGCAGAAAAGAAGCAATGGTGAAAGTGCTCGCACATATATATAGTAAATATAGTAAACTTTGATGTCTAGTCTCTCATAGACAAAATCAACATGTAATTGCCTGAAGACTATTGGTGATTGACTAACAGCCTTTCAGTGTTTACCCTTCAGGAAAAGTTTGCATGAATAAATACTAAAGACAAGTGTAATTTAAAATAAACTTTGTGATTTTATTGTTTTATACTTACTCTTACACATCATACAATCCTAAATTTTTAAAGAAAAACAAAATAAAAAGATATCTGGTGGTGTTTCTGGGGGACTGGAGTCTTGCTTGATGAAGACAATGATTATGTAAAGTTGTGCTAAAGACAGGATTGAAGACATGAAAACTCCATCAAAGCAACTGAATAAAAAGAAAAATGTATTTGTAATATCTAGAATATCTAGGTACAGTTGCCTGAATTGCTGTTGCCAAGTCTTTGACAAACGCACGCTCAAAACAACTGCAGTAATTCAGCTATCTCAGATCACATGAGCAGACTGGCCTTCCATCCTCCACCTACAAAGACAGTCGGTGTCAGAGATAGGTATAGCTTGATAAGTATGACACTACACTATATTGTATGAACTGTGGTGGTTTACATTCAAACCGCTCACATTTTCAAGAAAAAAGAAAAAAGAAAAAAAAAGGGGTGATATGAGCAGTCAATACAAAACGGCAAGTGTAAACCATGATAACCTCAAGGTTCACACATCTGAACAATCATCCCAAGTTAAACACAGGCTGACTCAATTCAAGTTTTAACTCTAAAAAAGGACAAGGCTGACCCATGAGAAATGTATCCTATTCTAAATGACTCAATCTGGAAGTGCTGCCCTGGCATGTTCATCACATTGGAAACTGGGTAGAGCTGAGATGTCTAGTTATTGTTGCTTTAGATCTAGGAAGGAGCAGGATTTAGTAGGGGGGGCAACCTTTTGGAATGACAATCAAACCAGCAGGAAAGGCTCAACTTTTTATACACATTATACACAACTGCCCCATCAGAAAAACATAAGACACACCTTAGGGAACAGCAAACTGGAGGGCTGGGCCAATCACTCTCTTCATACGTTACCATCATGCAACAAGTCACATCAACTCCTCAATTTCAATTGCCCGCTAGAGCTGAGAGAGAGATTGAGCAATCAAATGACAACCAACGAGTCTCAATGTTTTAACTCTTTGAAGCTTCAGGGGCTTTAGATGACCGACTTACCCCAGGTAATGGAGAGTCTTGGTGTTTACATACCCATCACTAAGACAGGAATTTCAGGACAGGCAAACAGGTGACATCCTGTATACTGAAGAGGAGTCATTCACATCTAATGGATTTGCAGTGGGCTTGTCTAGAACAATGCATCCTGACCACAGCCTTTTTCACAAATATTTTATGATCAAGACCAAGGGAAAGTTACAAGGGCAAGCCTGATAACCCAAATTAAACCTCTCACCTCTTTGCGCTCATGTAGGCCTTATAACTTTCAATAACATCACTATGCTTTGAATGGTCTCCATTAACAAGTTAAAGGCATGGACCAGGATCCTGTGTAATTCAGCGAGGCTAGTGAGGCTCAGTTGTGGGGGCTTGTTAACTCTGGGGCTTGTAAACTAGAAGACACACAGCTTCTAGGAGATGTGCAAGCTTGAGCCGGTTACCGTCAATTCTTTGGGCATAACATGGGTAGAAGTGTTAAAGTGTATAGAGTTGGTGAGTAAGTGGTCACTTAAGGAGCTTATAGCAATCCTGCAAGACATTGGTGGCGGTTACCAAGTCAGTACACCTTATTTGCTTTGACAATAATCCAACCCCTATCGTACGAGTCACAAATAACCTGTGAAAGAAACAGGAAAAAAAGATGGGAAAACAAATCAGTACTGTTTGTGGCACGATCTTTTTTTGTTTTGGGTAATCATGAAAAGCACTTTTATACACACAGTACTATTCTTTACCTTAAACCCCCACCCCCCACGCCTTTATAACCTGGCAACAATCTACATTAAGATTATACTATATGAATAGGAGCCATATGGTATTTACATTTGAAATAAAATAGTAGAGTCCTGTTAACTTGAACCTCAGTCAAGGTTCCAGCCATGCATGCATTGTGCTACTGCAGTGTGTCTTTTAAACATTCTTGCTTCATTTCAGACGGTGCAGTCAGTTATAACTCATGTCTGACTACACACACATGCATGCAAAGTTGATCTTCCTAGAAGTAGCGCGCTAGAAGCGATCTTCGTAGCAAGGACTCTTCTGAATCTGAGCACATTGTAAAAGCACAGCACGCAACCCCGTGGTACTGCGACAATATTCACTTTCGGCTGAGAGCAAAAAGGTGTGTGTCACCGTGGAGAGTAACTGCGACCCAGTTCAGTTTCCATTCAGCATGTGTCAGTGGTCTGCTGGTGGTTAGAGAAACATGGAACTTCACTCTGTGTGACTCCACGGAACAAAACAGGGCATTCAAGGAGAACACAGCATTGTGTCCTTCTAAAAAACAATGTCCCATCAATCAAGTAAGCAGGCAATTTCTTCAGCAAGCCTGCTATACACACACACACACACACACACACACACACACACGCACACACACATCAGCTATAAACTACAAATGACCCAGATGCTGAACAAAACTGAGTAGGCGTGGCACGTTAACTTGTGCTCTGCAGTTGACACAGTATTCAGTTGTGCTTTTGTTTCCAAATCGAAAAATAAAATCAACATTTTACTGCACAATCTTCATCACAACAGCTTAACGGGACTCTACTCCATCATATGTCAGAACCTGTATATTTTTTCTTCAAATGGTTATATAATTAAGATGGAAGTACTTAAATATAATTGAAAAGGTTAAGTGCAAATCATAGTGATTTGCTGACACATGCTGCCAATCCTCCAGCACAGACCAACCAAATGATAAAAAAATAAATAGAATGCAATCACACAATTCAAGCTAACTACAATATATTAATATAGATCTTCTGATGTCATACACTCATTAAAACGGAAAGGGAAAAAAAAAAATACAGAATTCAATCACTCAGTTAGGTCAAGGCTCTCAATGTCCCCTACCCCTGTCCCTCCCCAACCAGCCCCCCCCCCCCTCCATTAACTGTTCATGCACCCAACATCAGTATGATAAGTCAATATATCAAAGAGAAATATTTCTGGAAAACGTTGAGACTTGGGAGTTCAACGTGTGGTGAACCATAGAGTAAGGGTAAGAGGAAGAGAGGAGAAAAAAATAGGCCAATTTGACAAGAAGTTGACATCATTTTTAGTCTGGGAGAATAATTTATGTTCTCAAGACCTAAAAAAAGTCCTGCTGATACATGAAAACTCCCAGTCAGGTCCTTTAGCTTAGTAGCCCTCTAAACTGACCTCTCTCTGTCCTTATCCGAGCTGTGACACACTCCTATACAGCTTACCCGTCTCTTTTCAACTACCGTACAGGGATTGTATAAAAAAATAAACCCACACGATCCCCAGAGTTGAGAAACAACAAAAAGGGGTAAAATAAAATGTCGTCCCTCCCCACAGCAACACTAATGCCCACCATGCCCCTATTGCTCTCTCCCTGACTCTCAAGCAAATGTCCACATACACTTTCATACACATACACACACACACACACACTCAGTCAGTCACTGGTGGAGAGAGAGGGAGATGCTAGTGAACGGAGCGTCTGGACAGGGGCTGTGACCGCAACACCCCACCCCACCCATCTTAGACTACCGTGAACAAATGAAGCCATTTTATCAGGTGTTTTCATCCAAGTTTCATCCATTGTTCCAAATTCACACCAGGGAGATTTTTTTTTAAGCACCGAGTCCTCATAACTTCTGAATTTTCTCAGCCACCACGATGGGGTTCTCCTTGCGTAAGCGGGCAGCAGCAGCACCCCGGTAGTCGTAGGGACAGTCGTGTTTGTCAGAATAGCGGTGAATGGCGCAGAACAGGTTACCACAGCGGCAGTCAAAACCTTCAGTAAAGAGACGTCATCATGGTCAGTCAAAAAAAACATACACACATTTAATACTATACAAACAATGTGCAACAAAGTGTTTGTCAAACAGAGAGTGAAAAAAGGTCAGGAAAACTGGAATTCAGACTGTGTGTGTGTGTTGTGGGAAGAAGGCTCTGGGAGATCGTTTTGAGGCAGGCTAGTTCGGCACAGGAGTGCAAGCCAGCAGTACACTGTGAAATGCCTTGGACCGTGAAATGCACCACTACCCTGCAGTATGTTGCTCTCTACACCCAAGTGGTAGGTGGTGGAGGACCACCATTACACAAACCATGGATTTGGAGAGGGGATTTTGGATATCTGGTTACAGGTTTGAATGGAGATAAGGCACCCCATAAATCTTTGAACCCTGCCATTACCTAACAAGACCTCACTGCTTACTGTGTGTGTGTGCATGCCTGTGTGTGTCCTGAAATTCTTCTCTTCCTTACCAGTGAGGCCCACTTTCTTCCGGCAGGAGAAGCAGCGGTTCTTTTTCTTGTTTTTGTCAGGGGTCTGGTCACCGTCAGAAGAAGCCTGTGCTGCTTCCCCCACTGGCCCTGGTGCAACAAAACAGGTTCAGCTCAAAATAGTTTATCCTTCACTTGTTGCAATGAAAATCTTTTCTAGAATAATAAAAAGGCCAAACTGTGTTTAGCCTCAACAGTTCAAATAAAATTGCAACAGTAAAAAAAAAGAAAAAGATGTCAAATAAAAAAGGGTTCAGTTTATAAGAGGTGGAGATCTTACTGCTAAGAGACATTTTCAAGAGGAATGTTTTGAGTCAAGTGTATAGTGTCCAACACTAAGCAGTTTCAATTTGAAAACACATTTATTTCTCTTTCTTCCGTCCACGCTACGCGTTTCTGACCCCCAAAAAAAGGAACTTTCCAAAAACGCTCTCCCAAGTGTATACATTTGAAAACGCCAAACTTGCGATGTAGTGTGGACAGCGAAAACGAAGACTTTTGAAAGGGATCACTTGATCCAGGTGTAAGCGGCCGGCCCGAGTGGTCTGTGCATTGAAAGAAAGTATGTGTTTTTGGTGGTTAACTGTGGACGGCATGCTTTTTGAAAACGCTTAGTGTGGACGTTCCAGATGACGTGTTTGTGTTCTAGTCCTGCAGTTTCTCATTCTCCCTCTGGGGCCAAACAGGTTAAACATGTTTCTGTGCCAATAACCTGTGTTTTTGGAAGTTCCCTCCTCCTCTTCCTCCTCAGCCTCTGCTCGATCAGAGTCTACAGCTCCTGTATCCTGGGAGATGCTCATAGCTGTCATCTGCTGGGTTACTGGGCTGGGCGAGCTGGGACTGACATCACAAAGACATCACATCACAATGATCCGTTTGGACCCTAAAATAGTTCCATCTCAGAAACAAAGAAAACAAGTACAAATCGTTTTTTATTTGAAAGAGCACGTCTTCTTTAATCTGGTGCTAAATATATGTCAGAAAGACTGTGTTGTAAGATGTATGTTGTCAGACTGTGTTAATGCTACTGATGGCCTTTGTAACACTCATCTTCAATTTCTTTTTCTCTTTCACACACATCTTTTTTTCTCCAAATGATATTTCCCCATTGTTGATTAGTTGGTCACGCACTCAAGCTTACTTCCTCTCTTACTTTTCATTTACATTTTCAAAATGGATGAGGGTGAGTTCTGAGGATGACAAACCCTCAGGCAAGCCTTCAAAGCAAAACCTAAAAGTACAGCAAAATGTAGGAGTGTGGTAGTAAAGTGATAACATGCACACTGTGAAAGATTGAGCTGGCTTCAAAAATGGAAATAAAGAATATATGAAAGGTGGACTATAAAATGAAAATACAATTGTTAGACTCAATCAGAGAATATATCCAACAACTTGGAAGGATGTCTACTACCTTGACAAATCTATTTTAATCCATAGTTGTGGCAAACCTGTTCCCAAAGGCTAGCTGGTACCATAGCTCTGGTACCACAAAGATTGTTGTGCACTGCAGAGTTCTCAAGAAGTACTGCCACAGTGATATCTTAAGATGATGTTGGCTAAAGGGCAGTAATAGTAACGATAACAGTTTCTATCACCTTGTATGATGATGTTGACGCAATGGCAGAGGTTCTGATTAATCGATCAATCGCTCCAATAATCAACAAAATAATCGTTTGTTGCAGCCCTTAGAGACTTTGGTTTTGGTATAATTTCTACGCAATGAACACATGTAAAAATGGCAGATAAAGATACTCTAAGTAGATGATCCACTGTCTCTCCATCTCCCTCTTTCAGTGTCAACTATCAAAACAGATCCCTTTGAACTATGTAATTGTATATTTGTAAAATAGAGGAGATCCTGTACTTCAACTCTACATAGAAATATGAGAAGCTCAGGTAGCACTAGTTGTTAAACTTATGTAGAGAAATCGACTTGAGGACCACCAAAGGTGCTGTCCCACTAGTGGCCGCTTTTGGGCACTATGGAGCAAGGTTGATGGTGTGTTGTTTTACCTCACAAGCAAATTTGATAAAAATGTTTCCGAACGTCAGGGACGATAAATGACACTACATACATTTCCCAGTTTATTGGTGACATTGTAAACAAGCTATAAAATGAAGTTTCTAACATATCTGTTTTTCATGCTTTTAAAATTATTAAAAAATGAAGGTAGCTCTTGGGTGTTAATAAAATGTATAAAATATAAAATAATAAAATATCGATATCACAATATCACCCCCCTCCTTGTTGTTCTCTCTAGAATTGTATTTCTCTCCTACTCTACTCATTCAAACATGAAAATAATCTTGCATATCAAGCATACTGCTTTTGAAGAAATATTTGCCATTTCAAATACAATATGCTAAAAACGGCTGCTGGTCTGTAGATATTATGATGTAGGAGTATTAAGTCAGTCAGACAGTTGCTATGCATGAAAACTGTTACATGTTTTCTACACCAGAAGTGATTTTTAGTTGTCCGTCTCTCAATTCCATAAATGCTGCTGTCTACACTGGCTCCGTACAGGCACACGCCTCAGCTGTCACATGCGTGTCACTCCTACATGCTCCATCTTTTTATGTGTCAAGACAATTTTTTTTTCTACCTACACTTAAATGCACCATCTAAAACGCAATGCATATGCTTTTGGTGTATTTTCTCTGTTAACCAGACAACAGCTGAGAAAGATCCCATCTCTCCATGGTCACCTTCTGAAAAATGATTTCTTTTCCATATTCCTTTAGGTTTCTGTTATACATATCAATCATGGACCGATGAGTGAACATCAAACCTATTATATTTCTATCCATTTTAACTTTTAATTACATTCCTGTGGTAGACTTTGCAATCTCATTTTCCCTGTACAGAGCTAAGTATAAAGAAAAAAAAAAGTCAATGAAATGGTGATTCCCTAGGTACAAAAATATTCCCTTTTATGATTGGTAGGCTATGCAACTCTATGTGACAGGCATACTTATCCATATCAATGATGCATTTCAATTTCTGATCATATATTTTGAGGCTATGTAAATATAACCAGTGTATGCAAACAGAGGTTGCTGATGTAACGCTGTCGCAACGTGACAAGGAGTTAGGTCATACACAATCCTGGAAAGCTGGTATAATACACACTTACTCAAATATATGTTAATATCTATAGCTTAAGCACTAGCAGTATGTGAAAGAATATGCTACTAAAGTACTAAATTAAAACCACATGCACTGCACTAGGTGTAGAATTTCCACAATGTATATGCATTGAAACTCTGGAAGCAGTGCAACATCCTGGCAAATTACTGTGTAGTGGAATATTTAGAGAGGTAACTGCAGTTTTCTGCATATGTTTGGAACAATACTGAGCTAAGCTGATTCCCTGTCAGTCAACACACCTGGGTGTCCTTTCCTCAGGTGGGGTGCCCACCCCCTCTGTACTGGGTTCCGAGGACGTGCTCTCCACAGATACACCAGCTGCTCCTGGGGACCCTGCCGGCGATGTAGCACCTGTGTAGAACAGCACAGTTTGAGAGTCTGCACAACACAGAAGCTGAGCTTTTAGCCAGAAACAAGGATGACCTTTCACTTGTATTGAAGTATCTTATCACATGCCATGTATTACCTGCATTTGTCTACAGTGATCAGATGTGTTTTGAGTCATTGTGACCATAGAAATGGAGATATCACTCTCCTGCTTTCTAATTCCCAAGTACAGGCAGCGACTGCTACCTCTTTTCTCCAACACCCGTGAGCAGATTCAAGCACCCACCATGCTTATTTTTTGTCTCTTGTCTCTCCCAAGGTCCTGTCTTTCTTTCCTCCTTACAGGCCCAGACCAATATCCCTCCCTCATTTTTTATAGGTCACCCCTCTCCCATCTTCCTACCTTTTTCTCCCGGGGGGCTGGATCGCCCCCCTCCCTGTTGTCTCTGCAGGTGTTCCTTGTAGCAGACCGAGCACATGCCGTTGGTTCGGGGGTTTCCATAGAAACCACACCCCATAGTGCAAAGCATTGGCACCTGTGTCTGATTGGTCTCCTGAGCCATACTCTCTGACAAAGGGGGGGTAAGGGGGATGGGAGAGGATACTCCTGAAAATGGGGTAGGAAAAGTTAGTCAAATTATTAGTAATGCCTTTTTGTGTACATGGTTATTTTTAACTAGCTAAAACTTGGAGACTGGCATTGGTGCATGAGAGTAGGGTTGGAGTAAAAAGCAAGATGAATGGTGTGAATATGTATTATGGGTTACAGCCAAACTTCAATCTCATTTTTGCTGTAATGAAGACTAATCAACCATCACCACCAGCTTGCCATAGAAGCAGAATTGGACCTTGCCACTCTCAACTAAGAAGACAGTCTAAATTATCTTTACAAATAAATGAAAAAGACAAATTATCGCCAACGTGAATGATCACAGATGACAGTCAAAAAATATAAAGAAAGGTGATCAATATGGCATTTCCTTTTTAGTGTAACAATGAAGACATGGATGAGGGACGGTTTACAGGTACTGCAATCATAGAACTGTCACAAAAACTACGTAGAAAGCTGTACAGGGCAATGGAAACAAAAGGGGTTTCTACTATCCGAAGACAAAGAAACATTCACTGCGATTTACCACTCAACACTAAGCTAAATTACATTCTGCGAAAACGTTAGCTGGTTGTGTTGCTTTCCTGCGCCGCGCAGCAAGATGTTTTGACCAGTACAAGTAAAGTTCACAACAAAGAACAAACGCAAACAAATGTCTGCACAAGTATGAACAAAAGCCCCTTGATAACCGATAGACTGGCTAACGTTAGCTTGCTGACTGGCAGGCTAAACAAGTTACAGCTGACTGTCAGCCAGTTTTAGTTTGTCCGCAGCCGAAAACAATTGCGTCCTATGCTTGCTTGGCTCAAAGCAAATACTGTAACGACGTTAGCCAAATGAGCTAGCTGAACGTTTTATTGTGACTGAGACTAAAACCGATGCTAATATGTGTATAAAACTACCTAGCTCGCATTCAGTCACAACGTAAAACAGCAAAATAAACAGCAAACTGTCATTAGCGACAAATCCAAAACATACTTTGTTTTTTAAATCGAATAAACACGAGTGCAAGCTGGCTAACGTTAGCTAGACAGCTAACATAATCAGCTAGCCCAAAAACAGCGCGCATCCCGACAGCGTCCTGTGTGGTTTAAATGGATTATATGAGCTGGACTTCTTTCATAGCTGTCCGAGATAAAGGCAGTACCTCGAATTCAAAGTGCCGAGAGCTGTCGACGACCTTGATCTTCAGATTTGTACAAGTTATGTGTCCCCGTCTGTGCGCGCGGCCTCCTCACCAGCGCTAGCTCCCGACATTCGAAACAACGACCATGACGTCATCCTCAGCAACAATTCATCATTCCCTCAAACGGGCCTACATAGCAAAGTCCCCCACGCCAACAACATGCATTTGATGAATATAGAACTAAAACATGACACTCCTGTGGATGTGTTTTTGTGTGACATTGAGATGGTAAAATGTCAGCCAATTTATTGACACTACAGTTAGTTACACTACAGAGTCCATTATGATTTGCTGCTGCCATTTCAACTAAGCTGGGAATGTGCAAACACAGTAATACTGAAAATAAAATGCTAAATATCAAATGCACAATAAATTCTCTAAATCTCATTATGACAAGAGATGTCAACATCCCTGTCTGTATGTGTGTGAGGGGAAGCCTGGAGCCCCTGAAAGGATCTTGGTGTTTACAGTCAACAGAAATTTGACTTAGCCCTTCTTTATAATTATTTTTAGTCACCAATATAAAAATTTCAAAATTTCAACAATTTCAAAGACCTTTTCAGTTAAGTTCATGTTTTTTTTTTTCCAGAACAAGCGCACATATGATCTATGTAATGTTTTTATATATTACATTCTTTTATACATTCAAATATCAGTGATTTCAAAATATAAATGCAGCGTGAACTCTCAAGTCCATATTAAGTGCACACTAGCTGCATTATGAAGAAAACATAATCACACACAAATTTAAAGCGTCTTTCATTAAAGCAAGCTGGTATTTTTGGAGTGTTCCACCCAAGCATCAGTCCAGTCTTCTCTCACCACTCTAAATCAACCCATGGAGGGATGGAACAACATAGGTAACCCTATTTCTGTGGGCCAGCGTTCTCCGTCGCCTGCTCTCCCTCTCCTTTCTCAGTGATATGTGGGGCAAAGGGCCCCACCAGCCAGTTGAGTGGAGTGTTGTTCAGCAGATACTCCATGACACCGTCCACAGACTGTTTCACCTGGGAACAGGAAGATATCATTTTTAAATGCAATAACTTTATCATGATCATGACCATCATCACAACACAAATACCCTAATTTCAAATCATATGCTATTGTGAGGCGTTTGAAATATTGAGGTTACTAAATGCAAAATAGCTAGTGTGCCCTACATTCATAAATAAATGTGAACGAGGAGATCCCCCTGGGAATGGATGGGTTTTGTGTGTGTACAGTATATGTTGTATTCCCTTTATAATACCCAATTGTCCAGTGACTCTCTAGGGGCATTATTTACAAATTATTTATTATCAATGTAAAGGTGCTGACATAGTATGTTTGTGTTACGTAATTCTAGCTGTGGAAAAAAAAAAGTGAAAGAACAAGGCAAGCTCGAGGTAAGGACAGCTTGGTGCAAGTAGTACTTTGGTCAGGTGGTGGCGGCTCTGCTCCAGGAGGAGGGGTGTGAGGGTGCTGGTGTTCTTCAGGGAGGAGTGCAGTTCTTCAGCTGATTTCCTGGCACCGGCCAGCTGGTCCTGGACCGCACCTGGCAGACCCTGGGCACTGGACACCACACTAGAGCACGCTGACTGCAGCTGGTCACTGAGGCCGCGCACCATGGAGAGGGCCCGCCATTCCAGCTGTGAACAGAAGATGGAAATGGACAATATAAATGACTGATGAATGAACGTTTGATGAAAACATTTCGGTCTTGTTCCTGGACAGACAAACGCTGTGATTTTTTTCATCCATTCAAGCGTAATTCTAAGTGAAAGTTAACTTGAAGGTAAAGTGTTTTTATGCTTATATACTGTACATCTTTGCACACTGTGAAATGCAGTTAGAATCTCTCATGTGAAAGTTAATGAACTCCCTTAGCTCTAGTGCTGACCTCAGTCTCATCTTTAGCATCTTTAGTAGCCATCTCAGTCTGTCCATCTCCATCCTGTCTCTCCTTCCACTCTTGACAGCGCTGGAGCAGCTGCTCTGAGGCTCCTCCTATCTGGTTACTGGCAGCACCCACAGTGGTGCGGGCTCTCTCCACCAGGTCCAGAGTACTGGTAATCTGAGCCATTGCAGAATAGCTAGCATCCCTGGCATGCTGTGCCCGGACCAGGGAGTGCTCTAGGGCTCTCTCCTGTACCTTGGAAGAGAGTTTACCCAGACGTACAAAGTAGCTGGGGCTGGACGATACGGCAACCACCTCACTTGTGGCCGGCTCAGCCAGAGCAGCTGAAAGAGAAGGACATATCACTTCTTTTTAACCATAATTTCAATAGGATTAGTTTCATAGAGTCACAATCTAAGGAATATATATTTTTAAGTAACGGGTTATGTTATATGTATTTAGATATAAAGATTTGAGTGTGAACATTCAGGAAAATTCAGGGTTGAATATGTTCCAGGTAAATCATTCCAATTGTGATTGTACTGTATGTTAAACATTCAATAAAACTGTGCTTCATTGGTTGCTATGTCAACTCTTTTGGAAAAAGTGAAGTAGTTGGAAATCTCTCTTTTAATGTATGTGCACTACCTATACGAAAACCTTTCAACCAGTACACATGCATTCATAACCAGTGTATACATCCATAATATCCTTCAGGGTGTTCTTTACTATGATTATGGACAGCACTGATGTTGCATCTTTGTCATATCCATAATCAGAGTAGAGAGAATGCCCCGTCAGGTATTATTGCTATGAAGGATGGCGGGTTGACCTGAAAACATAGTGGCAGGTGTCAAAGCTGTGAGTGCTGGAAATCCTAGTGGGTTCATCGGCCAACTTAACAGATGGAGAGTTCACTGGAATGTCCTGCCTCGCTCAGCTATGAATAGCATCAACCATTCATGTGTTCAATTGATAGAATTAAACACCTCTACATCATGATCACCCCCACCTTGACCTACCTGTGTAATCATTAAAAACTACATACAGGCAAATGTATTTGGACAGTTGTATGGAATTTGTTCTGCATACAGTATTTGATCAAAACATCAACGTGGCAAGTACACACTGTCAGCTATTGATTCTCATAGTAAATGTGCTTTTATCTTGAAATATGGTAGAGAGATAGCAGATATCAGTCCTCAGCATTAATTACTGGGATGAATTAACTTTAAGTAAATTAAAGTCATGTCATTTAATATTTGGACGCGTCCCTTCATATAAAGTGAAGCTAGGGGGTATGTAAGGGATATGAGGCTAATTATTGAGCTTAGATTTCTTAATTTCCCTCCTTTAAGCAAAACTGTACCAATATTCATGCTTAATTGAAATCGGAAGGGATGCCACTGCCATTTACCTAAAGCATACTAATATTCTCCTTCATATTAACCTTTTGATTAGAGATTACAAAGAATAGAGTAAAAAGAATCAAACACACAACTGTCCCAATGTTTTTGATAGTATTTAAAATCAGTCTAAACTGATTGACTGCTACTGACCCAGCTCCCTCTCACTGAGCGGTAGGTTCTGATCAATCCAGTTCTCAGACCGGCTGAGGGCCAGGCCCATCCCACTGCTGACCATCTGGCCCACCCGGGTCCCCAGGACGGTGCTGATGCCTCCGCTGACTGCTGCCCGGGTCAGCTCGACACCACCCATCACAGCTCCCATCATAGCCCCAGTCATGGCATCTTTGGCCCCCGCCACCGACTGGCACACCATGCCCACTGTGTCCGACACCAGCTGAGGAAGGAAGAGGAGGTAATGTGCCACACTTGAAAAGCAGTAGGCGGTATTATTTTGCTATATTTCATCTCCTATAAAAAGTCTTTTTTACATAGCTGTTACCATGACAACAACATAAATGTCATTTGAGATGCTAATAAGTGATTGATACATGTTATCACACGTATTACTAATAAGACCTACAATGTGAAAAACCTGCACATTATAATTTAATTCTGCAGAGAACAAAGAGCTTTATTGTAGGAAGGTCTACAATATTATGTCTAATACAGCATAAGCTTACAGATAGATATGTATGACTCTGTCTGACCTTGTCTGCTGGCTGGTGAAGGATGGGCAGCTTCTCCTCCATCTTGTTCAATCCCATCAGGGCATAGTCATTTACCACAGCAACTGAAGTAAGAGCACAACAGAAATGTTCTTGAAACTTCAGAGGAATCAGATTATACCAGACTAGACTGAGCAAAGGGTAATATCATTACGACTGTTTTGATAGTGACAGGAATCTTAATTGTGGAAATTGAGACAACTCAGTGGTGAAAATGAATGAGGACAGTTATAGTAAAAGATTGCTAAATTCTGTTCCTGGTAATTCTCAAGAAGAAAGTATTTATTTATTTATTTATTTATCTATCTATTTATTGTATTCCAGCCCTGGGCTAACAAATGGATCAGTCTCATGTCTGTGATGTACAATGAGTTTGCTATATTCTTGTATAGCAACTGAAAGTAAGTATATTCTTCTAAGTATATTAAGTAAGTATGTTCTTCTAAGTATATTAAGTAAGTATATTCTTCTAAGTATATTAAGTAAGTATGTTCTTCTAAGTATATTAAGTAAGTATATTCTTCTAAGTATATTAAGTAAGTATATTCTTGTATAGTATATTATGTCTATGATTTTGGACAGTGAGTAGAACCTACTCTGTGGCTCCAGCATATCCATGAGGGGCTTGGACCCTGTGGTGGCAACTGCTCCCAGGGTTCGGACCCCACTCTCTGCAGCATCCATCACGCCCTTCAGCAAGGGCACGCTGTCCTTGGTGCTACTGTAGGCGCTGGACACCACGCCACAAGCTGAACTGACTAGAGGCAGGTTGCTTACTCTGGACACAACATTCTGGGAAGAAACAACCTTTACTGTTATTGACAACACATCACAATTCTGAAATACTGTCATGTATATATTAAGTTCTCCTTGTTGATTTTGAGTACTCTGTTTGGGATAATGACCAATTCCCCACAATAACTCAGTTACCTATGAAACTAAAGAAAATCTGAGGGCCAAATTGGTGCAGAATATGCTCCAGTTTTGTAACAGATATCATTTTGGGTCACAGTGCTCCTCACCTGTTGGTCTTCGTTAGCTGGCTGTGCTGCTGCAGCTCCAGCCTCGTTAGTCTTACCACTGTCTGCCATTGTGCCTGCTGGATTCAATCTCTGACATATACAGAACATAGAGTGTCAGAAGAGAGAGATTCACCTTGCATTACATGGTTACCATGATGGAACAGATCTTTCTGTCCTCCTTCCTTCTTGTGAAGTTGGAATTTTATATAGACAGAAAGACAACTCATCCACGTTCATTTCATTTACAGTGTGATGCAATGAGGATGAAACTGCACTTGATAAAATGGTGCAACCTAGCCTACAATCCAAGTCGCTAGACTATGTCAAAAATGGAACTTTACATTTTGATGATGGATATTTGGTTTTTCTTGCTTATATCCCACAGGTGCAATAGGACTTAAATTAGACTACTGAAATAAAGTATAGCTTTCGAGACTGGGAAAAATATAGAATTTGTTCATGAAAAGAGGGACAAATAATGCCACTGTTGCTATATAAATGTAGATCATGGTATAAGACAAGCATGTAGGAGTTATTTATTTATGTGATTATTAAAGAAGATTTTTCACTTTAATTCTAACTGACTATTCAAACTGGGCACCACTGAGAATTGTTGATCTATTCTTCTTAACAAATCACATCATTATTACAGAACAATTTCAATGAGAAAAACTACAGAATGTGAGCACGTTGTCAATAACTGTCAGAACTGATTTGAAAGTTTTCGTGGCAACACCCAGCAAAGAGACACAAGCTGTCAAAGATCATTCCACCACGTCTTCCACCTGAGTAAGACGTTGGAAGTTCCATCAAAGAAAGTGAGATACAAATGTGCCTTGTCTATTCCTTCCTTCTCACTGTTTTTAATTCACTTTTTAGTAAGTGTACCTAACCATCCATATGGATGCATGAACAATCAACCACCAATATTGGTTCCTTCCAAATTATGAGGATGAATTATGGAGATCTTAAGGTCTTAAATTGGCCAGGAAAAAAAGGAAGAAAAAAGCCATGAACGCTGTGGACTAACTGTGGACCCTCCAGGCAACTAATGCCAGAGATTGATTGTTCACAAGCTTATATGAAGGCATGCATGCAAAATGTGATATTTTCTGACAAAGTGAAATATTGCTTGAAATGAAAACTAGGGCTAAAGCATTACCACAGTGAAATATTGCCTTAAATGAAAACTAGGCCTATTGCATTAGTGCAGTGAAGTATTGCTTTAAATGAAAACTAGGCTTAATCCTTAACTGGATAGAATAGGCTAAAATATAGCCCAAATGAATTCAATCAACAGTCCAATTTCTTTCTCGATTTCTATTTGTCTTGAAATAATGATGAGAAATTGTCAATTGAGACAATTTTCAGATCCGCCCTAGGCTGAACTCAACACATTAAAACAAGAAGGGTCCCCCACCCCCTGCTCAAGAGCCTGGCAGAGCAGGAAGCATGGCACCCCAGAATGGGATCATCCTTGTGGGAATAGTCAACCTGCAGCAGGATATTTGCCTTTTCCGTCTGGCACTCACAACATGTGGATGGCATCTCTCTATATTCTGCCAGATGGCAGAGAGAGAGAGAAGTGGATCACAGCTCTACCACACCCCACCTGTCTGTACTGGAGTAATGTAAACCAGCGTTTTACACGCGTGACCTGATGTACAAGGCCAAGGAGTCCAAGAAAAACATGACCCATGTGATTATACTGCTGGAGATGCCGGATATGTGGAGTGTGGCCCACCAGCTGTCACCCGCTGCCAACCCTCAGCAAATGCTCGGGCAGATAAGGCTACAGACCCGTCTAACAGCAGGAGTGTGACTGCTGAGGAACACATGGAACAAGGTCCTGAGGAGGTGGACCTCATATCGCCTGTTGATGCTGTTCTTGTGACTGGAACCTCAACTCTACTGAAGCCATGCAGTTACATCCATCTAGAAACAGTAAACTGAACTATTCTAAACAGGAAAAAACAAACAGGATTTAATTCATCCTTTTAGATGACAAGGGAAAGAAATATGATGTTTTGATGTTTAAGTCAGTGTCGCATGTCTCTGCATGATCGCAAATTGTAATTTGTCAGGAGAGATTTGTTAATCAACATGTTTTTTCTGAGAGGTTGATGAGATCTTCACTTGCATTATTACAACCCCAGAGCAAAGTCTGAGATTACGCTCCCTGACAACACAGATAACACCAAGCTCATTTTCTGTGATGTTACAATACAGTTATGGGTAAAGCTATAGTGCAACACAAACTAAGCTGTCACGCAGTTTTGGGAAAATTCATTCCACTGACAAGCGATTGCAATATAAGCACCCAAAAGTCATCTTGGGCTCCTTTTCCTCCTTTGAGTATTGAGTTGAGCCACACCAACTTTATCCCCTTTACACCGAGAAAGAGCTACTGCACTCCCTCTGGGCCAGCTGGGGCACTATGCGACCTTTGGTGGTGATGAGCAAGTTGGTGTAACGCCAGGAAACTGTTGAAACACTTGCCTTCTAGTGAGGGTGCGGTGTCAGAGCTGAAGGAGGTGAGCGGTCACAGAAAAGCCTACTGCTCACTTTGATCTGAAAGAAAGAGAGAAAGAAAGAGGCTATTATTATGTAATGTGGACACACAAAAAAGACAGACGTGTGAATCAAAACCGTGTAATCCTCTTTCTGGATGAATCTGCCGAGGGGGACCTCTTGTTCTTAAATATGTAATCCTCATGAAGATTTAATTTGAGATACTTTTGAGCCAAAAAACACATTCAGTCACAGCCGCCCATCATCTTAGCACAGTAACACATCAAAAACAGGTCCAGTACACAATATTCAGTTCTCATTTGTTTGACTGATATCCAATGTCTGGTGAGTCAGCGCAACATGGAGCAAAATCAAGAGTTAACTGAAGCAGCCTACTGACAAGAGCAAATGTAAGAATGTGAAAAATCTGCTGTAAATTGAATCAGTTTTCATTCCTGTCTCTATTGCCTCTTGGCACCGGGCTCCAGAGGGCGCGCGCTCCCTCTGTCCTTTCATCCACTTCTCGCCGGACTCTGATTGATGAACTTTACCCCAGAAGAGGAGGTACGTACTCCACGGAGGTTAGAAAACAAACTACATCGTACTACAACCAGACAGTTTTCACCGGCTTTTTCCCCTCATTTATCATATTTATCACACATATTTTCAGACGCGACGAGACAGCAAACTTAGCGAGAACAGAAACAGAGTCGTTTCCTTAGCACAAATAACGTTAGCTAGTCGCTCCACTGAGCAAGACAAATCGTACTTTTAACTTAGCAGGTTGAGGATTAGGTTAAAAACAAAAGTCCATTTTGTCAGACCTGTCAGATCAGCCCCTGAGCTCCCTGGCAGCTTGCTGTCGTCCTGTCCTGTGACCAGCTCAGCCGCCAACAAGGCCCTCTTTCTACTGGACTATTGGGCAACACGTTAATACGGGCAGAAAGGCGGAGTGTTGTCGACTTGTTGCAATAAAGTTTAACCAATTATATCACAGAACACGGAAGCGACAGAGCATGTTACAGTTGCGCGAGACACCCGCGAGACAATGTATCAACAACAACAGACACAGTTTAACACAGTTTTAACACAGTTTATCAGAGTAAATAAAGACATTTAATACTGAAGTGTCACTACAGTAGATACCCTCACATCTCTGTCCAGCTGACTGGGCTACTGGTCAGGCAGCCAGGCATGTTAACTGCAATTGATGAAATGAACCCTGAGAGGGCAGTCTTTACCCATAAAGTCAATACAGCTTTCTCCCCCCCCCCCTGCAGCCTCCCTCCATGCAGAGCTACTATCTATTTCAAACGGTTGAACGAATCTCAAGACCTTTTTCGCGTTGCAACTTTAAAGCAGCATGTCTGTGTTGTGTTAAATATTTAAAAGTCTTGAGAAAAAGAGGCCATTGAGTAGAAAAGCAACACAGGCTGCAGCAATAGTTACATTAATCTGTACTTGGATGTGTTTTTCACAGAGCCTTTCTTCTTTAGGTGAAATTCCTCTGATGCTGGGTTTTTTATCACGGTAAAAGCTCGTGCAGGGTCTTTCTGTCCTGTTTGCTGTGTATCATCAGCACCGCCTCAACACTAGAACTCCATTAACTCCCCCCATCCATTTCATTAGGAGAAGATTTTCATTATATAAGCCATTACAATTTTCATTATGCGCCCCTTTGTATTTCCCAGCCACTAGGCTCCAGAGGAAGGAAACAGATTACTTCTAATATCGCTATCAGAAATACATTGAATAGGACCTGCTGTAGTTCTGTTTTGGCGTGGCTTGAAATTTATGCTGCGTTGGTAGCAGTTTTGGTTATTACACCAGGCAGCGGCCACGGAGGCAAACAGCGCATGAGGGAGAAAATAGTTGCATGAGATGGGGAACATGGGTGTGTTTTCTGGAGCTGTGACTCCTTCCCCTGTTATTGTTGACATGTTTGACATGTTTGTGAATGGAATAGCGATTTAATGCTCCACAGTATGTGCCTCACTAACTAAAAGTCACTCAAACACACACACACACACACAGACACACACACACAGACAGACACACACACACACACAACTCGCTCCATTTCCCAAGACTAGATGGTTACCAACGTCCGCCCTGAAGGCCCTCATCTGTTCTTGCTTAACTCTTAACTCTTAACTCTGCTCCACTGGATCAGTTGATTGGAGCCAAAATTGTTCTGGATATTGAGTAATTGAAGATTAGTAGATAACAGGAAGCTCACTCATCCCTCTGAGAAAATGATCACTCTCGCTCTCCCCTACGCTCTCTCTCTCTCTCTCTCTCTCTCGTACCATTTAAGATAAGGACACTAATTTGGCAAC
Source organism: Hoplostethus mediterraneus (assembly GCA_034670385.1). Taxonomy (NCBI): domain Eukaryota; kingdom Metazoa; phylum Chordata; class Actinopteri; order Trachichthyiformes; family Trachichthyidae; genus Hoplostethus; species Hoplostethus mediterraneus. Next base: position 12,174,874 of record JAXDDW010000008.1, read on the forward strand.
TTGACCAGCTTTTCAGGGATGTTGAGTCCAATCCACAAATCTTGTTAACAAAGATTCAGATTTAAGATATTTTTGCCTCTTGTAGAGTACAAATGCTTACTTTCCTAGATCCCTCAGTCAAAGAAAAGAAAGACTCCAACCACAATAACCTAGCAATGTCCTACTGTACACAATACACAATACACACACACACACACACACACACACACAGTTAGTAAATACAAACCAAATCTAAAATACACAGAATGCTATAGTACAATTCAGTGTAAAACCACAAATAAATAATTGAAAGCCACAAGAAATTGAGCAAAAGATCCTAAAGTGATCCCCATTAAAACTTCAAAGAGGCTTGAGTCCCAGGTGTAATTTGAGTGTATGGAGCTTTTTGCGTTGAAGATTAATTGTTTCAATAAGATATCCGTCATCATCAAAGAGCGCCTGAGCCAGGATGTGGTCTCAGCTAAGCCCCAAAAGCTGTACTACAATTAGACTGAAATGAAAACCATTTGCTCCGCTTCATGTTTACATGTAAAGCAGATGTCTCAGGTGTGCTGCACACAGATCGCAGCACAAACATTTATTTTGCTCCGCCGTATTTCCTCGTATTGTTTTTCCTCCAATTTCAACCGATGCTCTTCGGGCGCATGTGAAGTCAGAACCCGTTATCTGCTGCAATTATTGTCCGTACATTCATATCTGACCGACACAGCTTGATTTCATCTCACCGGAGTATCTGCACTACACTATTGATGGGAATCTTGTTTCCAACATCCTGCAACAAATTTCCGGAGGCTTGCAACATGAGGTATCAGTAACATACAATACAGCTACAAATCATCTCAAGGTTGAAACCTGATATGAACTTTTGGCCTTACGATATTTTGCCCAATAGCGTATTAATAAGGCATAAAGAAGGCCAGAGTTGTATGTGAGCAGGAGCTACTCCATCATGTGGTAGTTATAAAGAGAGAGGAGGTCATGAATCACATATTGGCAAGCACACTGTTTCTTATCAATGTTCCTATGGGATTGATCAGAATATTATGGGTCAGTTATCTAGAATTGGATTAATGGCCAATTTGCAGTGTACAAGTTTTTTTTTTTTTTTTACAAGGATTAGGGTTCATTAGTCTATGATACAGGCCTACATTATGACTCTTGACTATCTCTTCTTCCACTGAGTAAATATTTATTGGTACACATTGACACCCTGTAATGAATCTGATAACATGATATTATCGTAACAACTCTTTCTCCCTGGCTCTAGCTTCCTCTCTCTCTCTCTCTCTCTCTCTCTCCCCACCTCAGACTGGGTTTTCCTCAATAGCCATAGTTATCTATTATAGTTATCTGGCCATATTCTACAGCAAAATGGACAACGGACTGAAGAACTCTACTAATTATGTGCATCAAAGGGACATAACAATTGAACATTGTGAGGAACTATGAGCACATCCTTGTTCTTTCATAAAATGAAAGCCCAAAATGAAAGCCCATAAAAGCCATTAACTTCATGAATTTAACTCTTTGTGAGAGTAACTGTCTTTAATCTTTTTGAGTAAAATTGCCCTGCAAGGAAAACTTAATTGGCTACAGACATTTTATGACTGTTGTGCCTCCAGCTCGAAGCATATTGGGAGAATGATTTGAGGGGAACCTCTAGTGGACCTTAAAAAAACATTATCTAAAAGATTTGTTAGAGTGCATGAGAAACTCCGGGTCACTGCACGCAACATACAAAATGAAAAGAAACAAATAACTGAACTTTTTCAGGCTGTGTCCAACAAGTAGTCTCAACAGAGAATGCACAATTTCCTCCTACTGTGCTTTATGACTTTCTATCGCTTTTTGAATGCCAGCGACTTTTATTCTGTTTCGCTGCCCTGTTTATCCTAGTGAGGTTATTTCACCCCAGAGCCCTGACAGCAGGTCAGCAGCCACGACGGAGGCGCAGAGGAAAACACGCAAAGAGACGACTGGCCCTGAAATATTTATGGTGCTTTAGTGTTGTGATTGTATGTGTTTTGACAGTGATGGCTTACAGCTCTGACCCTTCCCCAAACAAAAGGCTTGCTGTGTTGCTATCTGTTGTGACTGGGAGAGGTGAGGCAAGGTGCATGCTTTTTCACTATGTATGTATTGATCCTCCACTCTGTTTTCTTCTCTTTTCATAAAAGATATCTATGTCTTATTATATTGTATATTGATCCCCCTCTATGTCTTCTTTTTACTCTTTTCTTAAACTCTCCCTTTAACCAAAGTGCTCCTGCCTCCTCTCCTGTACTCCCACTCCTTATCCTCATTTCCTCTCCCTCATGATCTCTGCACCACATTCCTATTGGCAGATTGATGGCTACCTTGGCACTGCCTCACAGTCGTAATACAGTCACCTAGATTGGTCCCCTCTGATTTACTACCAGTTGACCAGGTCTGTATATCCTCTGATTATAAATTATTTAATATTTCATTATTAATTAAACTTTATACCTAATCAGTACATAAATGTACTTTAGAGTATTAATTACAGTTTCCATTCCCATCCCATCTGTGGATATAAAATAATATAGACTTCAGTGGGAAGAGGAAAGAAGAAGTTTGGTATAATCCAGATGATGTGTATAACTTAAATAACACCAGAGTGCTCTTGATACAGTGTTTATATGACACCGACAGCAGATTGGGATAATAACATCAAAAGGCATAAATACATCCACCTTTTAAATGGACTAAAGGGAGAAAGGGTTTGTGGAATATAAACTGAGATGAATCTATTTTCATTTGAAAAGCTCATTTATTTATGCCTTATCTACTAATATGAAGCTTAACTATGAATCACTTACTATGTTAACATTTCATGTTCAAGTTATTTTCTTAGTTCAGAGTACATTACATCTTTCTAAATTCAGTTGTTCTAGAAATACTTTTGTATTAGTCAACTCACTGGTATTGATATTGTGCTTACAATCAATCAAGCAGTTCGGGATGGATTTCAAACCACTGAATTGGTTGACTGACTATTAGATCAATGTTATTATTATTTATTTATTTTTACAGTACATTGGTTCCCATGATAGCTGGACCGGTGATGTTGTTGCAATAATTGGGTCTGATCACATGAACCTCATACATGGTCTGCGTATCTTCTTTGGCCTTTAGGTGAACTATTACCTTGGTAAGATAGAAAGTGGTCACATTGGAGGGTGAGGGCTCTATTATCCTCATATCTCCCCATCGCTGGCCTTAACTCCTGCCCCGTGGATGCCTCTGATGCTGTAATGGAAGTTAGGAGAAACAATTCTTGCTCTCAAGAGTTGATCTAACTTTGGCATCAGCATATCTCCCTTTCTGCTTCTAATGTGCGTGCACACACACACACACACCATTCTTCTCTCCTGCCTTCCTACCTCGGGGGATATTGAGGCTGTGCTGCCCTTCCTCTTTTCCCAATGTTGCTGAAAGATTAAAAAGCGCATTCTCCATCAAAGGTCGTGGTTTTTCGCTAGGCTCTCTCACTTTCTCAAGCTTTCTCCTTCTTATCTGGCTCAGGTCTACTGCCTGCCTGCTCTGAGACGCTGAGTGGGATGAAAGGAAAATGAAGAACAAAACGTTTTTTTGTTTATTTATTTATTGTCAGCATCCCGTTCTCCACAAACTGAGAGGTGATGAAATGTATTTTTTTTTTGGTGCGTATGGCTCAAAGTCTCTTTCTCCTAATGCATTGTTGTGCAAAGTAGTTGAAACCAGTATAATAAAGCTAATCTGGGGATTAAAAACTTTGTTGTTTCACATTATAACACAGTATTCTCAGCACTAGCTACAGTGGTAGCCATTTTGGAGATGCTCCCTACCTCCATGCAGCTATCCTGCATCAATGCTGCAGGATTTCCCAAACAACTCCTTATTGGGGAGGAGCAACAGTGCAGCAGCAGGAGGCAAAACACACAGATGGGAGAATCCTTTTTCACATTTCATACTTTGAAGTGATTTGTTCTCATGTCCCAGGCGCTCAAAGCGTTCTTGTCTTTAGTAACACTTGAGTTGGCTGAATGTCGTGAAGACAGACAGCAGTAGCTCAGACGGCCTCATTCCTGCAGCAGGAAGACAGAAAGTGAGTGACGAGTGCTCATCAATATTCCAGTGTTGGTCAAACTATTGCACTGCCTGAATAAAGATCCTGCTGACTGAACGATGTCCTCTGATGTAACCGCAGTCAACCACTAAGTTGACTTTAGAGCTTCTCCTCTGGACTACACAATTAGCATTCCAGGAAAAAGAAACTTAGTAGTTGACGTGACAATGTCATCGGCAGAATGGGCTGAATCGGTAACAATAAGTAGCAAGTTGAAAATTGCAGGTACTGGAAAACTAAATGAAGATAATAAAAAACATAGACATCACCAGTGAAAGCTCAGTGTTAGACCATTGAACTACTATAATATCAATGTCAGGAAAGACCCAGTATATCGACACCAACATGATAATAATCATTTGAAAATTGAGCAATGCACAATGTACAGTGTGCTCTCCTAAAGGGATCGGCTTTTGGAATGAAACCCTTTAAAACAGCATCATGCCAAATCACATCCAACAACAACATCAGATATATTTTTTTTATACATTTCTCCCAGTTAAGCGGTGGCAGCATCATCCCTGCCGCCCCTGATGAAGAGATTTTATCAATTTGGCTGTCAAATTACTGGGACCATTTATTTTAAGACGGTGAGCTCGGCTTTAAAGACAGTGAACTACACACATCAGCCGTGAGCCTGCAAGCCTGAAAGTCATTATTTCTGCAATTCATTATTCATGAATCGCAGCTTAAAAGTGGGTATGGCGAGCTGGTAATTTCAGGGCCCGGTCCCATGGGTCTTAACTCCTAACACATATAACACAGCACCAATATCATCAACCGACGTCCTTTAAAATCTGGTCTATATAGACATGCATTCCTTTGAAGATATACGCAGGCCATTTAGGGTAAGATAGTAAAGGAAGTTTCACTTAAGAACCAAACTGTTTATCATTTCACACACAACACAAAACTGTAATCTGCTCCCAGTTATATTTGGTTAGACCCTTATTGAGTAAATAAGCCTAATGTATTGCTCTTTTGTGTTAATTTAAGCTCAATAAAATGATGCAGATGAAAACATAACAAGGCCCTAAGCTGAGGGACGGATACTGTTGGGGGGAAAATTAGTTATTTAATTTGATTAGAGTGAATACGACTTTCCAATGTTTCTAATCAAAACAAAGCGTTGCAACCAAACCAACTAAAGCCTGTCCTGCTAAAATAATTGTGGAGAAATTACACCCAATTACAGTTAGGAGCAAAATTGAGTTCAAATGTACAACGAGTATTACTGAGCTGAGCCCAGGTGGCTGAAGTGTGAGATTTACTTTTAAATGGGACGGGTTGTTGTTCCATTAGTCCTCACTGCAGGCCTCCTTCACAATTACCTTTTGAGAATTACATTTGCCACATGTTCTATTAATTGGTTTTTTGATGAGGCAATTAATAGAAACATGGTTGTGGCAAAGGGAAATGGCGATAGACAAACAATAAAAAAATAGAAATAAAAAGATTTACTAGCAGGTATAGTAGTATAAAGTTTTGTAATAGAAAGTCACCTATCATGCAAGGCCACTGATTGTGTTGTACTAGATCCTCTTTGACTGACATGGATCCACTTCTTGACATGTTTCCTTTTCCTCCATCGGCCTCATATTCAGGATAAGGGATTATTCTGCAATGTTCTCTCTAAACTCTGCGCCTCTGGGCGAGACGGTTTGTTGACCCAGCTCTAATAATTTCTCACGCTGACCGCAGAATAATTTATTGTCAGTCATGAGTCATTTTGTTCGCAGACATTTAGTCGATACAAGCGAGTTTCGTTCGTTTTTGTGGCAAATTATTTTAGATTGATTTACCATATATGGTCTAGTGAAGTGACACCCCCGAATTAAATCAAATTACTCATTAATCAATTCCATTCCAGTCGCTGTGTAATTCTGCTTCAGGTTTTGGCACTAACAGGGTTTTGGAGTCTGTGGATGACAGCAGGGAGCAGTGCTGGAGATGCTGTAGCCCATTCTACCGCTAGAAGACAAACACTGTGATCCCCCCACCTTGCCAAAGCTCCGCACTCTGAGGAACAAGAACTGTGGGTTTTTTTCCCCCCTCACAAACCGATGAATGGGACTTTGCTCTGCTCTGAATCCCGGGGCTGGGTCTGCTTGGAAGTGGGGCGCATACCAGACAGAAGGACAGCCTTTTCTTTCAGTGAGACCCGAGGTGGAAAAGACGCAGCAATGACATCCTACTGGCGAGAGCAGCAGTCGTGCGCAGCAGCAAAATAGACCAACTATTGTGGGAGACAGAAGATTGATATCACAACTGGGCGAGCAAAAGAGAGCGGCAGATGTGATTTCCAAAACGGTGCAGCTGGTTTGGTGCCACTCGTGTGCTGGATGATTTGTTATTGCAATCAGTCCCCTTTTCATCATTCACAGCTTCCAGCGTTTCCAAATGACTTGGGGATCCCGGACGGCTGTCTGTGAGGGAGTATTGCTGCAGAGCCTAACGGGGAATGCCATGTGTCGTTGCGCGACATAAGAAGCTCTTTGTGGGCTGTTTCGCACCGGGGACAGGTGGTGCTGTGTTTATGTGTGCGCGCGTTTAGACTAGCAGGGGGGCATGGACACACAACCCCTGACACAGTTGTCCTAGGGATGTCAGGCCGGCGTGCGGGATCAGTTTTTGCCAGAGACAGGTGCGACAGGGAGGAGTAGTTTACAAACCCCATACACAGGATCGGGTACGCACTAACGAAGCTCTTCTCTCCGCTGATCGCTCCCGGATTTTTTTTCTTCTTAAAAACCCCCCCAGCGGGAAACAGACTGACTGACTCCTATACAACCGGGCGCACCTTTTACGCGATCAGTCAGAGGTAAGTGACCCGGAGCTGTCCAGTGTTGAGGGGTGTGTGTGTGTGTGTGTGTGTGTGTGTGTGTGTGTGTGTGTGTGTGTGTGTGGTGCGCTCTGGGGCTCCGGCTCTGTCGCGCCTTGATGCTTTGACTACGTTGTGTCGCTCCTCCGCGGAAGAAAAGGGGCTCGCGGGGGGAGACGAGTTACCACAGATTAAAACGGGAAACGATACGATGCCGAGGTGATGGGCAATGTTTCGCTCCCCAGGCCTGCGTTTCGTTGTTTTAATTCTCAATTTCATGCTGCGTAGCTTGCAGCCACGCACACACAGCTTCCAGCGGTCCCGAGTCTGAAGAGGCGCTTCACCATCCATCTATTGATTATATATTGAGTCAGATGGAGCTTCTGATTGAAAATGGCTGCATGATAACTGCGGTATCGTTTTGATACCGTATTGTTCTTTCACTTAACCTAAGCAGTTTTCCTAAAGGGATTATTTTGGTTAATTTTTGACTTCCCTCACTCTCTCATATGGGCATTTTTCATGTTCACAGTGGAAGTGTGTTTCTCATTCTAATATCCAATGAGTTTAGAAACTCAGACAGACAGACAGACGGTGGTCAAAACTGTCTCTTCCTCTCTCCGTGTTCCTGTGTATGCTTGATGTTTGTTTGTTGTGTGTTTGTTTGATGAGTATCTGATCAGTACCCAGAAGCACTGCTAGTGGTTGTGTGTGTGTCAATCTATAATCCCACCCGCTGGGCCCCTGGTGTCCACACTCAATCCTGCCCTCAGGCTCTGCCATCTCTCTCTCGCTCTCTCTCTCTCTCTCTCTCTCTCCCTCTCTCTCTCTCTCTCTCCCTCTCTCTCTCTGCAGCAGCTGCTGTCTTTACAGTACATTGAGCTAGTAGGCTGCCTAGTGTCAAAATCACATTCAAGTTTTTTTGTGTGTGCGAGGGCCGCTAACTCTCAATAGCTGGCTCCAAGTCTCCTAAAGTTTCTCCATTTGGGAGCTGCGTGTTTTTGTTGTGGCCCCCTGTTTCAAATTCAAATTGCCTTTCAGCTGCCTTTTGTCCAGCTCTGAGGTTTGTGGACTGGAAAGGGAGAGAAAAGTAAGTGAAGTCCCCAAGGGTCAGAGCATTCCTATAATGAGCCCTAGTGTGAGAGAGAGGAGAGTAGTGGGAGAGAGAGACAGAGAGAGAGAGAGAATGGGAGAGAGAAAGACCCATCTAAAGAAAGTGAGACAGTGCCCCTTGTCCAGTGAGAGGGTAGACACAGCCAAGGGAATACCACCACCTCCACGAACCTTTCTGTCGCTCTTACTGTGTCAATCAGACTCGGAGGACAAGAGCCCCTTTAATACCTCTTCCCCAAGCGTCTCGGCAGCCAGGAGTCAGGAGCGCTGCCACAGGTTAGAGACCATACCTCCTCACCCCCCCCCCCCCCCCCCCCCCCCAGGTGCTCAGATGCTCCATAGCCTTTCTTTTTTTACGAGTGGTAGTACAGCAGAGAAGCGTGGCAGGTGATAAAAGAACGGGAGGGAAGGGATGAAGTTAAGATAAAGGAGCGATGACTCATGAAGCAGATGCTGTCTAGTCATTAGAGTGTTGTTGCGTTCTTTGGCATGACAGGAGGAGTTGAACCCTTTTTCTCTCATATGATGACATCCTCTTGTAGGTCTGTCATGCCACCAGTAATTACAAGAGAACTATTGTTAGAAGGAGTGAAATAATGGAGAACAAAGGAAATACCTGCCTGATGCGAGCTCTGATCTTCTCATTGTACTACATCCAATTTTAATTGGCTTAAGAGCCAAGGACGAGTCATTGTTTAAGCGTAGTGAATAGACCCGATGCCTCTGCTGCCGCTTGAAGTCATGCTCTGAAATATTGAAGGGAAAATCTACTCTAAAATAGAATTCAAATATATTCCTTTCACCTTAGGCAGTGCAGATTTGAGAACAAACTAGAAATTAGGGAGCCAAGACTGTCTTGCCGAAATCATCAAGAGACAGATCCTGGAACTGCTCCACTGCCGGTGAACGGGAGCCCCAATTTGTGGCTGTAGCCTGAGTGATGTTGCAGGCATGTGGCACATTGCTGTGATTTGTAACTGTTACCGCTATGGAAATAATGGCCATGTGTCAATCATGTTATTTTCACTCTCAAATGAATTGATAAAAAGGTGGTTTGTCATTGATAATTAGATATTGAATGAATTAATAAAAGGGTTTTTTTCCAGGGGTATTTTTTATGGTTTTTATGGTAACAGTAGGCGAGCCAATATAAATAACCAGACTGTAGGAAGCATTGCTCTCGCCAAAAGAAATGACTCATTAGGGGGCAAGACTGTGCTGAGAATTATGTAAGTGTAACATAAAGAAACAAATGGTATACCTGGTGTTCGTGTCCTGAACGCTGAACAAACCCCTTAGAAAAAGCCCCTAATATAGCACCAGCATTTTCTGTCAATGGAGGATCTGGATAACAAGGCCAAATGTGTGTCCAGGAAACCAGGGGGTTTGTACCGTTCCAAGGTCCCAGTGCTGATGTCAGTTCTTGGCGATGTTTTCCCATTCCCCAGTGCTTTTCCTCACAGCTTAACAAACTGCTCAGTGGAGCTCGGCTAATCCTCGGCTAGCAGTGCCCAGTGATTTATTATAAAGTTACTTAATTTGGGGAGATCTGCAGCATCCCTCCATACACTCATGCCCTCGACAGGCCTCCGCTGGTTTTATTGTGGAATCCTGAATTGTCAATTAATTTGCAGCGTTGTGTGTGTGTGTGTGTGTGTGTGAGAGAGAGAGAGAGAGCCTGTGTGTATGAAAGAGAGACATAAGAGACATTGTTTGTCGCATGCTGTCTGTTTGCCTTCCTGTCGTGTACGGAGTGTGTGTGCATGTGTGTGTTGAATCGATCCGTCTACGCCCGTATACAAGTGTGATTCAGCACTGTCCAGGGCCGGTTGAATGGGTTCCCTGTCTGTGGCTGGTTTCTGTTCCGAACAGCCGCCCGGCACCCCTTTGCCTCAGAGCAAATGTTGTGCCCGATGTGCTAAAATAACAGGTGCCCTTACACAGGGGCTTAATCCCCCTTCCCCACCCCCCCCACCCCCCTCTTTATACGCTGCTGGGGGTTACGTCACCTGTGGGCCCGGGGCGGCTCAACCACAGAACTGAATTTCATAGATCGGTCTGACGTAGCACCAGGTGCCGTGTGTAAATTCCCGCTAGGTACCTCCGAAATGGGGATATCGTTTTTCACCGCGTTATGGTTGTTTCCCCCCCCCCCGATACGCTGATGTAAGTATCCCATTATTTCGGGGGTGAGACTCGTGACGAAATCTGGCTCGGGTGTTAGAGGAGAGGTGGGTGGCTGAGAGCGGCTGTGTCATTGAGGGATCAAGTGGGATCCGGTCACAGATGTTTTTGGGGATTTCGGCCCACTCCAGAAGGCTCAGCACGAGGCTGTGATGTCCCAGAACAACCCTCCTCCTCCACACCCTCCACAAATGCAATTAACTACCTGGTAGAAGCAGCACTCTGGGTCTGAGCACCACCGGTCTGCACTCATGCTACCCTGTACCTACACGTTGGTCCACTTCATAATCAGTGGTGTGCATTTGTGTGCGTGACAGTAAAGCTGATATGTTAAGTCATTTTAAAGAGTGCTCGTCCAATCCCCATTGACTCTAGTGAGCTTTCCTTTTCTATGAGTTGTGTCTCTGTGGGCTCAGGCCAAACCAGGACAGGACCATAACCTATCAGAGGGGCTTTGAATGGAGCAGGGCTGGCACCATCTTCATCACCCTTGAGATTGACAGAGTAATAGCAAATACTATTGAGCTGCAGAGGTTGGGGGCCCGGTGTTACGCCTGGCACCACAGCCTCATTTTCTGCTTTTCTGTTGTTCTTTCTTTTCCACATTCCTTCCCCGCTTGTTTGCCTTCAACCACCCTGCCTCCTTACTGCCTCTGCCCTCTTTACCTCCTCGCTCCCCTTTCCCCTCCTGCGCTTTCTTTCCTCCCCCCCCTTTCCCTCTCCTCTGGACCTTGATGTCAAGGCCTCTCAGGCAGTGTGGTCTCTGTCTGCAGGCTGTCAGGGCAGGGACACTGCCCACTGGGACCCTGAATGGGACAAATTGACCGTAACAATGTTCCCACTTAGCATGTGGAGCTGGGAGAAAGAGAAGGTGAAAAGGAGGGCTTGATGACGGAGGGGCAGGCCAGCAGCACTGGGGCGAGAGAGAGAGAGAGAGAGAGAGCGAGTAGGAATGCTCTTTGAAATGTATGAATTGAAGACATCTATTAAATCTCACACCTTGCCTTTCTTCACATACTCTCACTCTCCCTTGTGGCACACACACACACACACACACACACACACACACACACACACACACACACACACACACACACACACACACACACATCATACCCACACACACACACACACACATACAGCAGCGCTGGTTGTTGTTATTTGCCCAAGGCTACTGCTGTGGTTGCTATGGCAGCAGAATAAACAGGTTAGTCTGTGACCCTGCTAGTCCTCTCTCTCTCACACACACACACACACACACACACACACACACACACACACACCAGATGCCTTCCAGGTGTTAGCCACACCGGGAGGTTTGATCTGCGGCGAGGTGCTGCTGATGCCTGGCTCAAGGGTCAAAGAGCATTCAGCCTCCCATTAAAATGCAGTAGGGGCCGTTCCCCAAAGGGCCCGCCTCTGCCATTTAATCACACACTCCCGCTCTCTCATCATCTGCTCTTTCACTTTTATCTTTCAATCGCCTGTTTTTTAGACCTGTCTTCCTTTCACTCGCCCCCCCCCTTCTCTCTCCCTCTCTCTCTCTCCCCCTCTGCTCTATGGTTCTTATCATGTCCATCCAGTGCAATACCGAAGCAAGGAGGATATGAGCGAGTTCAAAGAGGGAGGCCTGATCTAGTCAATAATGAGTGCTCTTTCATTTCTCTTTGAAAAGTCTTTCCTACGACTGCTCTCATTGGTAGTCATAGGCAAGTCTCTCCCCGGAGTATCTAATGTGTATGATCCCAGTGTGTTTGTCTATGCCCTTTAACTGCGACAGAATGTCTCGGAGAAGTTGGAGCGATATCGTGTTGTGTCAGCCCGAGGTGGTGCAGTACGACAGGAACAAAGAATGTGGCTGCTATCACCAAAGGCCAAGTGGCTGTTGAATAAAGATGTTTCCCGTTGGTAAAACTGGCATTCTGTGTCAGCCCATTGTATCTCCACGGGGGGAGTGTGTTATGAGTGTGTGTGTGTGTGTGTGTGTGTGCATGCACGGGGTCTCTTCCATATCCAAAATACCGTAGGCATGGGGGGGGGGGGGATTCTTCCAGCCGCCGCAGCGGTGAAAAGAGACATTTCCATGAGTGTAATTCCATTCGGTTGGCAGCGGACCATGAGCGATATTGTGGGAGAGAGAGGATGAAAAGGCAGGCAGACATGATGGAGAAGGACATGAGCGTTTACTTCCTGGACATGAATAAACAGACAGTGTGTGTGTGTGTGTGTGTGTGTGTGAGCAGAATGTTTTTCACGGCCTGTTTGCTTGTCATTGAGGCGCGTTCACATAGCTCTCTCTCTCTCACACACACACACACACACACACACACACTCCATCTCGCTCTCTCTCTGTCTCGTATGGAGTCTCGGTGTCGGCGGAGCCCCACTTTGTTAACAAGAGAGGAGACTAATGAGGGGCCGCGGCAGGGAGAGACAGGGGACAGCCGGGCCCCCCTATATACCACCATACTGTAGGAGTGAATACACATTGACGCATTGACACTCACACTTGTATATGCCCACACACACACACACACACACACACACACACAGAGCTAAGTAACAAGCACAAGCCCCCCCCCCCGCCGGCCCCCAAGCTCAGACCAGCAGATTCAGCACCAGCAGCCGTATCGCCATGGCAATTTCCTCTTGTCATCAGGTAGGTGGTGACAGTCATTTCACACCAACCCACCTCCCCTGCTCTGTCTCTCAGGCCCGGTTGCTGTGACCACTAAACATATAACTAATGGGTGGTGGTTTAAGGATTGGGGCACGGGGGGGGCATTCCAGAGAGGAAGCTGGTCACCGACATCCCGAATCATTTCCCACATCAGCACAGTGTGAAGCTGGAGAAAACGTGCCCCGTAGGCCCGGCTGGTATTATCCCGCTGCTCTTTTATGGCTGATTCATTTCTTAGGGGGAACTTGCAGCCTAAATGGCTTCTCTCCTGTAGCTTTTACGGCCACTGAGAAGCTGCAAAAACAAAATGAGAACGTTCTCGTCGGTGTTGTCTGCTCCCGCTGTTGACAGCATAGTTTACAAGTTGTTTGCTTCGGTGGTTGCATCGCTTAGTTCCCCCTTGCATCTCTGCTCCGGTCTGAATTTCTGTCTTTTTCTTTTTTTTTTTTTTTAACTTGCCCTGTACTGCCAGACGTGTTTTGTGCTTTGAAGTAATTAACAGCTTGACGCATCGTGGTGACCTGGGGCAGCCAGTCATGCTGAAACATCTCCGGTCTGGAAAAAGATAGGAGGGACAGCGCGGAGACGGTGACTTTGCCGACTCTCCACTCCTGGAAACTGGAGGGAAGAAGAAAGGGCCGAAGAGCGGTTGAGGCAAGAGGAGGTTGAGAAGACCTCGATGCTTTACGGGGTTAAGCTGAACTACAAGGTAATTGGACTCGGGGAAGAGAGAGAGTAGAGAGAGAGAGAGAGAGGTGTGTGTGTGGAGCAGAGAGGAGGTTTGCGGGGGGGGGAAATTAAGCGAGGTAGAGGTAGAGGCGAGAAGAATAGAGGACGAGATTGGAGAGGATTCTTGTGCAGCTCCTCTCTCCCTGATGGAGGTAGAAGTGGGTCCTAGAAAGCACTAGCCCAAATTAACGGCTCAGAAGCACCAATTAATGTACAGCCTCACTCTGGGTCTCCGCTGTACCGAATCAAAGAGGTCTTGCTGTGCGGTGCGTCTGCTCATCTCCCAAACGCGCACACACACACACACACACACACACACACACACACACACACACCACACATAGAGTGGATTTTAGCCAAGAAACCGGAGCCAGAGATGAGATGAAAGCATCAAATGTAACCAAAGATGAACGTCAAGGTTAAAGAACAAGAGAGCGGCGATGAAGGCTTTGTTAGGACGGCGGGGGTGAGGAGATGAAGGGGTGAGGAGATGAAGGGGTGAGGACAGCGCCGAGATGAGAGGGGGAAGGTCAGGTTTGATGTCGCCTTTCTTTACGAGGGGAGGAGAAGACGAGCAGATGAAATGAGCAACTGAGGGGGACAGAGTGTGTTTTCTGAGGGCGGGAATCACAGAATAAGACCCAGCGCCCATCTGGAGGCAACAGGTCCGGTGACAGCAGGCAGCATCCCCAATCCAAGTATGTGACGACCGGGACCGGAGCCAAGTCCAAGTCCAAGACCCCCGGAGACCCGCGACGCAGCTGGTCCGCCTGCAATCTGTCCCTCGTTGCTAGACACTCCAGCTCGATAGCTAAGCATATTTTTTATAATGGTCAGGGATTAGGATTGTTCAAATTGAATGTGGATGTGTGATTACACGGTATTAGCACCGCTGTCAGAGATGAGTGGATTTTTTTCGGGGGCGGGGTGGGGGGGGGGGCACCGAGGAGTACCGCAGGTGTGATGGAAAAGGATTTAAGCCTCTTCACAGCAAAGCTAGTACATCTCTGAATCCATTAAGCATCATTTCGACTTGATACGAGAAGTCGTAATAATACGAGTCGCAAACCAATAAAGCGAGAAAAGCAAAAATAATTGATATACTGCACACACACACACACACACACACACACACACACACACACACAGCTACTCCTATAGCCTCGGTACAATGGGGAAGCTGGTGATTGGCAAGTCCTCTGTGGCTGGTCTTCTGTGGGTGCTGTGCATTCAGAGCACCATAGCTTGCATGGGCGCCGCAGTAGCCCGGCGGGTCATTCGTATTTGCATGTAAATGTTTTTCACCCCCCGGCTCGACCGGTGGGGCCCAATCAGACCGGGCTCTCTGTCTGCATCGCTTAGAGGGAGGCCGCCATGACTGACTGTGACATTCAGAGCTCAGGCCCGGGCTTCACGCTTTCCTTTCCTCCGCTTGTTCGCGCACTCGTTAATTTCTGTGGCAGAGAGTTGTTGTTTTTTTTTTTTGCGTTGATGTGATATCTCGTCAGTCTACCCCTCTGTGAATATTTCTGGCTCTGTTTTTAATGACTTGTTTTTGCTCTCAACATCAGAAGCGCACCCCCCCCCACCACCCTCCTACCCTACCGCCCGTCATCCATCCTCTGAGCCTGAGCCTCGGCCAGCTCCACCGTCTCTTGGCGCCCGCTAGATGGACACTTTCAAGGTTTTTCCCTGCTCAGAGCGGCGTGATATATATATATATATATATGCACACACACACACACACACACACACACACACACACACCATCCCACATGGCACGGATGGATACATGTGCAAACACATACATCTGCACGGTGGAGGAGTGTTTGTGCTTGACTCATACAGCAGATCCCGGGGTCTGGCGGTGTGACAGCCATCTATCAGCCTCTGTCAACAAATGATGCATAGTTCTGTAAGTCCCTGAGCTGGACTGGCTTGGTTTCTCTGCTCAGTGGGCGAGGAAGGCGGAGAAGGAGCTGAGGAAGGAAGGGATGTTTTAGAGATTGAAAGCTGGCCAGCGAGTGAGCGTGTCTCCTGGTGCATCAGTGGTCATTTTTTTCCAATTATGTTTGTGCATTATTAGATAGAAGACTGACGGACAAGATGGGGAAAACCCGCGACGTTGCGAAAACATCCTGTGTCTCGCGTATGTTTACGTGTGTGTGCGCGTCTGTCTGCCTTGTTATATACAGTCTAAATATGAAGACAGCCTGGAAAAGTGTTTCCTTTTTGCCGCTCGTGTCGGTGTGTGTTTCTTGTGACAATACTTCAAACGTCGTTCTAATCCCCCTCTGTGATAGTTGAGTCTTGGCTGTGTATCTGTTAGTAGTGAATTGGTACCATAGTAAGCGTCGCTGGCTGTGAGACGAGGACCGCTAGCCCTCCAGCCTCTCTGTGTTAGTTCTCTATTAATTGTGGTGGTTGTGTGATGAGTTGGATGTTGTTACTTGTTACTTCTAATCTGGCTGAGAACGTGGTCGGAGGATTTTGGCGGTGGCGCCTCCCGGGGGGCCTCCGTCGTCTCTGAATAGGCCCGCTGATCGCGTCGATGTAAAAACGTGTTGGTTGGGATTCGGTTGTGTGGTGGTTCTCTGCTCGGTTCTGCACCAGCAGTCTGTTGGTTTTGGCAGCTTGTCTCATCAGTCACCCTCCTCTCAACAATGTGACTCTCTTGGAATTTGTCTCTCTGTGTCTTCAGCATAGCGACATCCTCCCCGCACTGCCCAGACTTCCTGCGGGGGACATCATCACACTGCTCACTCTTTACCTGCAGTGGCTGTTCTAACCTTTTCAACAATTATCTGCTTGCCACATATAAATAGCCTCGCTAGTTCTGTCTGTTTCATTTCAAAAACCGGCCACGCTCTCCCTCGGCTGTCTGCAGTAGCCAAGGAAACTCGATCCCCGAGTCTAAACTAAAGCAATAAACAAGACAGAAAATGCCTGAGAGCCAGCTCACAGGCCTGAGAGATGTCATACATCTGTGCGCCCTGAAACATTAAGGGTGGTGTAACAAGGGAACCGGCATTGACAGACTTTTTCCATGTTGAAGAAGAATAGCAATAAAAGAGTCAAGCTGCGTTGTTGTTGTGGAGATACTGAGCACACACGGGCACGGGCCAAAATCGGCCAAGTCATTACAGAAACATGTAAGCCACTGGTGAAGATCAGATCTGCCTCCTGCGTTCTCAGCGGGGCCTTGACTTTCTCTCTTCATTGTTCAGTTATTGATGATTCTCAGCGAGCCTCCCTGAGGGTTTGAGCTTGAGTGCTTCGTTACAGAAACATTGGTGAGGAGCGCTACTCCTGCCAAATGTTAAAGATGGCAGTTATTCCAGAATGAGGTTTTTAGTTTTTATTGCTTGCCTGCCGGACTGCGCCGTTCCTCCCTGTTCTCTCTATTATTTGTTTTGGGTTTTTTTTTTCCTCCCTTTTTTAATTTTAGGCCGAGCCATTTCACCTGGCGCAGAGATCCTCTCTGTTGTCATCGGCACCATTAACGGCCACAACAAAGTGTCTTTGAAGTTGTAGCGGGGCTTAGCCGATAATAGAGGGAAAGCTCAGGGGCTCCACTGTTTGCTCCTTAGTTCAGATTTCTGTCCCCTTTCATAAGATAAGGCTCTAAGGACAGCCAGACCAATTACTCTCTCTCTCTCTCTCTCTCTCTCTCTCTCTGTCTCACCCCTCTTCCTCACTTTCCATGTCTCTCGCTCCCTCTCCAACCGTATTTGACCTGCCGGTGACATTTAAGGTGAAGCGTTCGTCACTTTGTTTGCAATCCGGCACTATGCAGCCGGCAAAATGCTTTTACAGCAGCGTGGATCGTAAGCGCCGCTAAATACCGATGATACAAACGATGGTGAATGCGCGACAGCCGTCTAAAAGCACAGCCCGCCGGAGCCCTTTTTTTCCCCCGGCAGATGTAACAACTGCTGGTAGTTCAGTATTTATCGTCGTCTCTTCTGTTA
>JAXDDW010000008.1:12200000-12237500 GCA_034670385.1 Hoplostethus mediterraneus
GCCATGTCAGTAATAGCTGCCTGGCACCAGCTTTTGTTCTCCTCAGAGGTAATTGCCATCGAGGGGATGAGGTAATGATATGACAAGGGTGAGGGCGTGGGTGTGCCATCCGTCATCCATCTCTAGCTCTAGTTAAAAGGTCTTCCGCTGTGAAGTGAGTAGCTTGATTCTCTTGACATTTCTTTACTGCCGACTGTACGGCTTAATGGTTAATCGTCTGCAGAGTAAGGCTGTGAATTACGTTCAGAGTAGAATTGCAGCATAGTAGAATTGTGCTGTAGTTGTGGCTGTTGAATACACTGTTGTAGTAGGTGTGACTGTCGCCTCCTCCATCTGTTTTTTTTTTTATTATCTCCCGCTCTCCGCACCGTTTTTCGTTCCATCACGTCTCCCTGAGTCTAAATGTCAGCGATGCCGTCGGGCAGTGGGACTGTCATCCTGGGCTGCAGCCTGCTCCGAAACACCACGGCAGCATTGTTCCCTACTCCCCCGAACCCGGAGTGGGAGAATGAAGTAATAGTGATTGTCAAATACAAATGCCCACATGCAGTCGTGCGAGCAGCAACGCAACCTCCACCCCGCCCCACCACCCCCCCACACACTGACACCCACACACAGTTTTTTCCTAACACACACAGTTTTCTTCTTCTGCCCTTGGCTCTCCTCTCTTTCAGCCGTACATTAAAGCAGCATAAAACACAGGACAAAGCGGGCCCTCAGCGTCCTGGCACTTGAATGGCCTGATTTCCATTCTGCTAGAGGAGTACTGTCTTGGCTTGCCAAGTGGTGCACAGGCAGACCGCGGCCCCGCCCCGCCCCTGTGAAGGCACCTACTGTACATTGTGTTGACTGATAATGAGATATACACAGTCTTCAATGGACCCCAGTCTTTTCAGCTCTCCTTTGTCACTGCGGGCTGACTGGGTTTAGAGTGTAGCTCTAAATTCAAATATGCTCTGCCGCACACACACACCCACACACACACACACACACCCACACACACACACACACACACAGTGAGGCATATATCTACTTACTGCAGAGAGCCCTGGGTGAATTATCACTACAGAGAGAGAGAGGAGAAAGAGGGAAAACAGAGACAGACAGACAGACAGACAGAGAAAGATGCTGTTTCACTGTTTGACTGTCTTTCGATCTCATTTAACTCCATGTCCCCTTATAAACACATAGGAGCATCTGTTGATGGCATTGGCCTCTCACTGGGAGATGAGAGAGGCTGGTGGAGGGTGCTTCAGTGTTTCGATATAGGGCTCCTCTCAACCCACCAGGCAGGCATCACACACACACGTTCACACTCCCCACCACTTAAGTCCCAATGCAATTTACAGTGGAAATGAAAACACTCCAACAGCAGAGAGTTTGACAGGGTGTGAGTGTTTTTAAACACGGCCCCTTCCTTTATTAAGCACTACTCAGGTGAGACGACAACATAAACACTCCTTCCCAGCTTTGAGATGAGTTGGCTTTACGATGTTTATATTATCAGGTTTTACTCCCTTATTCTGACTTAGTCATGGCCGGACTGCTGATGTTAACACATCCCTCTGTTCCATTAGCCACCCAGATAGTCAGTGAAAGAGAGACATTTTCAAGGAAAAAATGCCAACAATAGATGATCTGTTGCCTGGCATGTTTATGATCCAGCCCAGCACTAACATCACTTTCATTTAATGTATTAATTGATTTTTATGTAGGTACTTACGATGTGTAGAGTCTTCCTGATTGAATTATAGTAATTGGATTGGCACAGGATCAGGCATTTACAGTGTGTCCACACAATTAGGAAGTCTGGACATGGACGTATTGAGACAATCACTGACAGGCAGGAAGCAGATTGACTGAATACAGCCAGATTGTTACGTGATGTCTTTAAATTAAAAGCTGCCCCGCCTCCCAATATGCCATTAAACAGGACTTTTCCTAGAGGCTTCTGCGGTCCTAATTGACCTATCAAGCGGCACCTTGGGTCCAAATCTGCTCACTTAGCCGCCAACTGCTTCCTGCACTGCCTCCCAGCAGTCTGGTGCATTTATTCTGCTCTTCATGTTGACTGCTCTGCATGCATATGAGCTGTTTTGACACTGCGAGAGAACAAGCGAGCGACAGAGAGAGAGAGAGCTTGTTTTTTTTACTTTGAAGCTACCAGCATCTCAATCATCTCTCTAAATCTGAGACCTGATGCTACTATTTTTGTGCAAATAGTGTATGCTCTAAATTAAAAATGAAACATCTGTATATTTTCTAATTTGAGATACAGTTAAGCAGGGGTGTAAAAAGTACACTGAAATTATACTTATGTTGAAGTATGGGTACTGGTTCAAAATCTTACTCGACTCAAGTCGGAGTATCTAGCTAAAAATACACTTGAGTAAAAGTAATAAAGTTTCTACTTTTAAATGTACTCAAGTATTAAAAAGTAAAAAGTGTTTGTTAGAATTGTTTATCCACTGCAATAATAAAAAAGCTTAGGCGACACTTTTTTGTATTAAAATTACTTCACTAAATTCACTAAAGCCAGTCGTGACTTGAATAAAGCCAATCGTGACATCACAAAAGCCAATCGTAACGCCCCCAAATCCAATTGCCATTTGTGACATCACAAAAGCCAATAATAACATCACTAAAGACAATTGTAACGGCCGTGGGATTATTAGTTCAGCCAATGAAAAAAATAATACTAATTTAAAGTTTCTAAAGTTTGTTGCATACAACAAACATATCTGTTATACAAGTATACAAATTGAATAATACTCGAGTACAAATCCCCCAAAATAGTACTTAAGTATAGTAACAAAGTACAATTACTCAAGTACTTTACACCCCTGCAGTTAAGGTATAGCTACGTATAGATGTGTGTACTTTTAGCACACAGGTCTCACATCGTACCACTACTACTACTGTACATAAAGCCTAAACCGACTTACTGTAATGCCACCTGTGTAATAAAGTGTAATCACAGAGGCACCATGCTCATGCTACATCAGATCAAGTCATATTCTGCCCTGTGGGTTTTAGGATGGGGATTGTGTTGTTTGGCCGCAGTACAAGGATCAGAGGTGTGGGGATAGATGCCAAAGAAATACCAGAGGACCATTAGATATCTGCCAAAGAACCGCCGGGGAACGGCAGTTTAACAAAGTTCTCCAGCACATGTTTTGTTTGGCCACACAGCTGAACAATACATATGACTCCCATTTGTCCTGTTAACTTAATCTCTTTCTCTCACACTCCCTCTCTCCCTCTTTCCCTTTGTTTCTTTCGGTCACTTTCTCGCTCCCTCTCTCCCGCTCCACTCACAAAGTTAGTATCACACCCTAAGGGCATAGCAGTTTCTGATTTAGGAAACTGAATCAACCTGAAACTGCCGGGGGTACGATAGGGAGCAGACGAAATTACTGGGCTGCAGGATGGCCCACCTTTTCCTGCAAGACTTCCTCTACTCCATCTCCAGCACCACATTTTTAAACAAGGTCGTGACTGAAATCTTATGACTAAGGCAAGGCTTTTCCTCTTTGTGGAAGGTAAAAAAAAACATGAACATTTGCAAGCACATGAGCATCCAGTCCTCACTGGGGAGTTTGTCCCTGCAGATTGCTCTCCGTCTCCCAACCATCAGGAGCATTTTATTTAGCCGTTTGTCACGCTGTAAAACATGGGAGACCTCAATCTCTCTCCTCTCCATCTAGCGTGACCCTCCAATGCTCCAGCCTGAGAAGGCCTAATGGAAACTCTCCTGTTAGTGCTGCAGGTTGGAGGAGGGGCTGCCTAACTGTCATCCTGACGGAATATTGGGTAAACGGGGGTTAAGGGTCATGTTTAGACAGCAGGTCCTCCATTTCCTTCATGTCATGTCAAACGGGAGATTTATGGCACCCAGGGAAGAGGAAGGGAGAGAGTGACTTGATCCGGCATCACATCGACTTTCACTCTCTGTTTTTGGTCTTCTGTCTGCGCCTCTCTCTCTCTGCCACTCACCTTCATTTCACTAACAGAAAGGGCGAGTTCAGAGTGATATCTGCCCCGTTCCTCACCTGCCAACTGGCCACTCAGAAAATCCCTGGTACACCTGGGCTAACCTTAATATTAGCATTTAAATTGGCCGAGCATCGGAAAACAATCACACTCGCAATTACACCATCTCTCCCAGAAAACTCTGCTTACCCCTTTGGCTTCTCAAAGGCACCTTCTGTGGGAGAACACAGTACAATACCCAATAATGCTTTTCCTCTGATAGGATAAAGAGCTGTCATGATTGATTTCCATGCTGTTATGAGTCTGCAACCTGAATCAATTTGGATCTGTCTCCATGCCCACCTCCAATTCTCCAATTTCAGTGTGTTTATCTCGCTATCTTCCCTCTCCCTCTCTTCGTCTACCGCGCTGTACATTCTCTGCTCCCAGTACTCATTTAAAATACGCTGTTGGCCATTGTCCGCGGTCTGCTGGTGGTGTTTTGGCACAAGCAGATACTTGGATTTGGAGTGCGAGTGCTAAAACTGTGCAGGCGGTTTCAGGCAGGCGCTCAGCAGTGGTTTTGCAGTTGCACAGTATGAACACAAAAGTTTGGAGGAGTCAAACTGCTCAGAGAACTTTAAGCAAACTCTCGCACAAGTAATCATCTACTTTTCCATGCTGCAATCCTCAACTCAACTGAACTCAGCTCCGAAGATTATGGAGAATATCTACCTTTTTGGTTTTTTTTACCCATTAATCCCTCTTTCAGGTTATGAGGGAGAATAGGTTTATCTCTGTGTGTGTGCATGTGAGTGTGTGTGTGAGAGAGGAAGAGAACAGTGGAGGTGATGGTGAGCGTGATTGGCCAGAGCGCCTCGTTTGAGCTGCAGAGATCGAGGTCGCATCGCCGACTCCGCCCTGGCTGCCAGGGGTGAGGAAGGGGTGAGGGCCGGTGGCCTCACTTTCATTAACTCCATAACTAAGCCCTAGCCCTCCTACTGTGTGTGTGTGTGTGTGTGTGTGTGTGTGTGTGTGTGTGTGTGTGTGTGTGTGTGTGTGTGTGTGTGTGTGTGTGTGTGTGTGTGTGTGTGCCTGTTTGTATTTGTTTTTGTGCGTGTGCAGAGGGCGAGGCTAATACAAGGTTATTGTTGATGAGTGAGGCATGAAGAAGAGAGAGTGAAAAAGAAGAAGTAAAGTTTCTCCAATCAGCCTGGCGTTGTTGCAGACCCCCTCCCCTCCTCTCCTCTCTTCTCCGCCCCTCTCCCCTCTACTCCCTTCTTCCAAACCGAGGAGGAGAGCTGCAGGCAGAACCAGCACACAGGCCTTTGATCTCCAAGATGATGGTTACCAATCCCTGCTCTCTCTCTCTCTCTCTCTCTCTTTCCCTTTCCCTCTCTCTCTTCGCGTGATCTACAGCCTTACCACGTCCTCCACAGAGACATGCTCCTAATCACAGTCTAGCCCAGCACCTCTTTCTTTCTCTTTCTTTCTTTCTTTCTTTCTTTCTTTCTTCCACTGCATCTGTTTGTCTCTTCTCACTCCGCCTCCCCCTCCATCTCCATCTCTGTCATGCAGTGATTGTAAGTGGAGTAAACAGGAGTTGTCACACATTTCGTCCCCAGCCTCATCTCTGTGAAACGATGCATCCCGGCGACACACTCAGAAGCGAGGATTGAATGTGAGGGGTAGGTGGCAGGCAGCGAGGACCCTGGGTAATATTTGTTTTCCATTATTGGGCTTCTCAGGGAACAAAATCTGCCTGTAAAATTAGGAGTTGAAATCGTGTTACGGCGTGGATGCTGGTGTTCTGTCCCTTTGTTTGGTTTGACATTCAGTGAAGAGAGAGATTTTCTCCCAAAAGTCACGGCTTGTTTTTGTTTGTAATTAATAAAACCAACCTGGACTTCTTTTCAATGCAACTCTGTTTAATTTGATTATACAGAATTTCTTTCTATCATTTGAGCCGAGTAATCACATTACAGTGAGACCTTGCTAACTGGCATTGGGTTACACGCTTTAATCACAATTCTCTTGGCAATTTAAAAGGCAGTAGCGTTATTTAGTGAACTTCTAATTTGTCTATTGATTTGAATTAAATTTATCTTCTCCCAAATGAGTAGATCATATATTTACTGTAGTAATCAACTGTAAGTAAGCAAGCACTCAGATGGCTCTGCTCCCAATGAGCTCAGCTCCATAGTGTGTTTTTGTGTGTGTGATAGAATAGAGTGTGTGTGTGTGTGTGTGTGAGAGAGAGAGAGAAAGAAAGTCTTGAAGCAACTGAATGGAAAAATGTCACGAGATAAAAGAGCTTCAGGCCATTTCCAATATAATGACTCCATAATTGTGATGACAAACCCTGATCCGGAGACAGTGAGGTCAGATCTGAAGGAAAGGAAAGTCATCAGGCTAGCTGGAAAACATAACAACCATTTCTTTTGCTAGAACATTAAATATTTTATTTGTGTGTGTGTGTGTGTGTGTGTGCGTGCGTGCCTCTTGTGTCTCTTGCTGAGTAATCCATAACATATCCATTTCCACAAAAACACTATTCTGCGCAGAGTGGCAGCTCGCTGGATCACAAGGTCACGGGGAGGAGATCACATCTTCAGATTCAGTTTCCAAGCGTTGCCGCGGTGCCGCGCTCCGTCAGAGAGGAAGTTGCGGGGAGAAAACAGATAATAGATAATTGAATAGATAGTGGATAAGAAAATGAATTATTGATTTTGGAAAATGTCTTTGGGTTACCAGGCAGGAGTTGTCTTCTTGACGTTAGGACGACCGTAGGATGAGCAACCATCTGGCAGAAGCACCGTGAAGGGCTCTAGACGTCGGTGCACTCCCCCGTTGCTATTCCTCCCATTCACCGCAGTAAAAACAGGTTAGTGCTGTCAGGGTTCAAGTGGGATAGTACGGGATTATAGGGGCGGGTGGTGTCTTTTTACCTCTCTCTCTTACCTCCCCCTCTCTCTCTCCTTACCGATCTCTCTCTCTCTCCTTACCGATCTCTCTCTACCTATCTCTGCTGCCTTCTCCCCCCCCCCCCCCGTCTCTCTCCTTTTCTCTCTCTCTCTCTCTGTATGCTATGGGAGTGCTGTTTAGACCTCGCGAAGCCTCCTGATTATGGGGCTGCATTGTGAAACAGCAGATTACTCTGCCTCTCCGAATTCTCCCTGGAGATGGAGGCAGACATCCAGCCAGACAGACAGACAGCCAGCCAGACAGGTAGACCGCCGGTAGAAAGATGTAGGAGAGGCAGTGGAGATTACGAGAACAGCAGGGAGAATAGGAGGTGGGCAGAGGAGCTGAATACACTGTCTGAAATTAACTTCTGGCTCACCCGCCGAGGGGATGCTGAACTATAAGAACTGTACCTGCCGGGAGCAATTTCTACCTGCCAAAATATCATGCGAGAGGAATACCGATTTTCAGCACGACTTCATGTGTAGAATAGAAGTGCTGTGTGTTGAATTAAAAGCTTGTAATTCATCATCAAGTGCAACAGCATGCACAGTGGCTCAGCAGGGACAACATTTGAGAGCAGGCGAAGACCAAACGCTGTATATAACCAAGGTTAATAACTTCAAAAAGTCATCAGCCAGTACGGGGGACTCATTGATCCACCAAAGACAAATCTCTCCGGCATTCGGCGCTTGATGTGTGTTCATTTCGGGGCTAGGTGGAACAGAGAGAGAGAGAGAGAGGTGGAGAGAGTAGCTGTGAAGATTGGAGTAGATGGTAGCAAAACAGGAAGCCTGTAGGTTTAGAGGATAAGAGAAGGGTAGCGGTAGGCAAAGTGACAGGGTAGGTAGTTAATATGAGGTGGGAGTTTCCATAGGGACCGGAGGGGCTGGAGCCGCTGCCTGACAGGAGCGTTGCTACGTGGAAGCGCAGAGGAGCTGGAGTTGCTACCAGAGGTGGAGAGGCAAAGTATCAGAACAAGTGACATGTAGAACGGGAGCTGAGAAATGGATAGGTATTCATTAGAGTGGTGGAGTGCACTTCACATGCTAACCTTGTTCTCCCCTTCTCCCTCCCTCTCTCTCTCCCGCACACACACACACACACACACACACACACACACACACACACACACACACACACACACACACACACACTTCAATTTAAAGTTAAAGTAATGGAAAGAGGAAAGAGAATAAACCCTCCAGAGAGGAGGCTGTGGAGTGGTGAAGGTGCCGATCTACCACCATCTCGTTTCACCTCCTCACAGATTAAGCCGTATCCTCCTTCCTCTCTCTTCTTCTTCTTTACTTTTCCCCACCTCTCCCCTATCGGTGCAACCTCTTCACCTCCACTCCCTCCTGCCCCCCCCCCCACCCCCCCACTGTCCTCTCTCCATCCATCAGTCCAACTGGTGTTTTTTTTCTCTCACACTCGCTCATATTTTTCTCGCTCCTTGCCGAACTTTGGCAGAGGTCTATCCCGTTCTCTCTCAAGCGGGCCACGGAGACTCATCCCCCGATCCAATTAATTGGCAGCGCAGGAACAATGCATCGCGGGAACAGCTGCCGTCCCATTTTTATGGCTTATATTTATGGGCGAGCGTTCTCACAAAAGACAAGAACTGAATCGAAACTGTGTGATAATTTCCTTAAAATATTAGGCCCCGAGCGTATTCGTCACCCCCCGCTTGAAGTTCCAGACGGGCGGGGGCGGGCGGGCGGGGGGGGTGGGTGTTCAACGTGACTCACCCCGGCCTCCATTGTGCAAGTTCAGTCAATCACAGGGAGATACTGAAATTGATTCCGAGCGGTAAGGTGACCCGCGCCCAGATAGAGTAGCCCTGGGCTGCGGTGCTTTACGAGCTAGCATACTTTTACATCGCTCCGAAGCTCAGAACAAAGTAAGCCGGGTCTAAGCCAGCTGGTAACGTTACACCCTGCCGATGATTCCCAGGCATCCAGGGGTCACACACACCAATGTGCCTCTCAAAGGCGATGTCACACTGGAGAGGACCCTTCCCTCACCATTGGCTAAAGAAGAGAAACCTGATACACACACACACACACACACACCTCCCTCTCGTGAGAGTGTGAAAGGGACAAGACTGAGGTGAGGCCCCTGTGAGAGAGAGAGTGTGTGTTCGGTATTGATTAGTATTTGATCCCTGCCACTTGCCCCCTTCCTCTGCACCCCCCCACCCCCCCCCCCCACCCCCAGGCTCCACGCTGACCTTCTCTGACTGTCTGTCTTGACACACGCACACACACACACGCACACACACACACACACACAAACACATAAACACCTAGCATCGAGAATCCCCTCTTGCCACGAGCATGAAAACGTACCCTTGATGGAGATGGTGCGAGACGTTGCGGGTGTTGCGGGACACACACACACAAAAAAAACCACAACAACAACAAAGGGAATGAAAGGAAGAAGAAAGGAAGAAGAAAGGAGAGGATTTGGCTTTGGGCATGCGAGGGAAGACAAATGGAGTGACTCAATAGGTCCATTATGGGTAAGGGGGGTGGGGGGGGGGGGGGGGGGGGGTGAGAGATGGATGGGGAAGATGAAGCTTTGAGAGGATCTGAATAGATGTAGGGAAGCATAGTTAGATCAGGCAATCTGCTTAACCAGCTCAGTGCTCCTGGCCCCGGTCTTCACCCCCTCCTCCTCCCCCCGACCCTCCCCCCCCTCCCCCCCCCTCTCTGGCCTGCAGTGCCTCAGCGTAATCAGATGTACTTTGATAGCGATAATTATCTCCACTGTGCAACGTGTGCATTAGCTGTCTCTCCCGTTACTGTCATTAAGCGAAGCGTGTCGCGGCAACCTCCCTCTCTGACTTCCCGGGGGGGGGAAGTTGGCTGTCCGTCTGTCTGTCTCACCTCTGAACTTTCCTTCCTGTCTCCATCACCCCATGAAGCCCCCTCTCCTTTGAATCTGTGTCTTTCTCGTGTCCCCCTTCCCTCTCTCTTTCATTCCCCTCTCCCCCCTTCGCTCCCCCGCCCCATCTCTCTAACTGTTAAGTCATGTTTTACAGTTCTATCTGCTGACTGAGGGAGGTGAGCTGGCCCAGCCGCTATAATAGAATTGCTCTTTCCAACACGGACAACAGTTTCCAGGGTAACAGAGACAGGGGAGGGAAGGCCAAGGAGCGCACTGTGGTGTCGACAATTTTATCACCACAATGTTTTGGCCCATTTCTGATACAACGCCTGCACACACACACACACACACACACACACACACACACACACACACACACGCACACACACCGCCTGCATCACCGGCATCCTGAGACCTGGAAGATGAAGACGTAGCACTGCAGCAGCGCCACGTTTCTATCAGCCAATGCGCTATATTACAGTTTTCAATTCATGTAATTGCATTTCTTTTTTCTTAAGAATGAGATAAACATTTATGTTAGCTGCTTGGTGCGGAGGTGGATCAGGTGGGATAGGCCGGCGGTATCCCTGATTGGCGTAAGGAGGAGTGGGCTGGGATGCCTTGCAGCAACTCACTGACATTTCCCTAATCACTCCATCTCATCTTTTATTACCTCGGAAAGTCGTTCCCCCGTGGGGTGCTGGCACTGCAGATGTTTCTACTGCCTGCAGTATTGGACATTTTGTCAGCAGCAGAGGAGAGCGGAGGAGACAGACTGTAATATGACTGTCAGTAATATTGTCATTTTGCTCCGGGGAATTAAAATTTGCACACGGAATTACAACAAACCCTCATAAGTCTTCAGGAATTTTTTCATTTGGCAAATCTTTATGTCACCAGGGCAAAGAGCCTCTCCTCCAGTCCTCCAGAACAATCTCATTAATACTCCAGAAAATAAACATTCATTTAGCAATAAGTCACGTGAAGCCGGTGCGAGCGGTGCTTTTCAGTTAGCGGCTTAACGGTGACGCGTTGGAAGGTGTTTGGGTTTGAATATGACTCAGCCAATCAGGACCGAGGACCAGAACTATCTGTTTTATAATGTCTCTTATACCGCAGAGTTGGAGAACATGAACTATTTCAGTGTGCATCAGGGTGCCGTGCGGCTAGTATGGGCAGCCTCGGTTGAAATCGTTCTCCCGACCTTGTCAGTTTTAAAGCTGTCCTCTGCTCACCGGAGATCATTTTGTCCAGAAATAGACTCATACAAACAGAGACACAAGCGACAGCACCCCTCTACACAACACTATAATCAGGGGGGGGATAATGTCTGATGGCCACCTCTCTGGTGCCAATAGATCCATGTTTGTTATTCCTAGCCACCGTAATGTCATCGTGTTTCTATAAAAGGGGATGAGATGAGAGAGCGATAGTGTAACTCTGTAGGCAGGCCCTGGCAACTGTACCCAGTTTGCTCCTAATGAGAGATTGAAAAGGGGGGTGCGGTGTGGTGCAGAGCGGGGGAGGGGGGTAACAGGGAGAACGAGAGAGGGAGCACGGCTATATTTAGTCTGACCTGAGTGCCCATGTGTAGGGGAGGCCAGGCAGGCAGGCAGAGAGACAGGTGCAGAGGCTAGTCATTATGGAAGAACACAAGAGCCCCACAGTCGGAGGCTGATAATGGGGCCTCATCTGACAACTACGTATAGTCCCACCTCACAGCCTATATTTAGCCTCTCTCTGAGACCAGCGGTAGGGGCTCCAAACTGTGTGTGTGTGTGTGTGTGTGTGTGTGTGTGTGTGTGCTGGGACTCCAAGAGAGACTGCGTCTGTTTGAAGGCTACGCCGCGTGTCTGTTGTTTGCTCAGGCGATAGAGCCAATCATAGAGGTGTTTCTGATCCACAGGCTGCTCCTCAACACAAAACAAATATTAGTTGCCGTGGATAAAGTCCTGTCCGTCCGTATCGCTGTCGCCTCTGCCTGTCTGCGCGAGTAGAAACGAGAGGCGGAAACGGGCCGTTCGTAGCGATGCTGCCGTTGTCTTAATGCCCGTGCTCTGTAAGTAGTTCTTACCATTTTCACAGCCTGCAGTCACATATGTAAAGGTCGACGTGGCTAACATCATGAAAACGCTAGCCGGTTTAGTTCCCAGGCTATCTAAAAACACATCTGGTTTAGGACAGGAAGTGTCTATGGAGCTGTTTCTGACCCGCGAGACGAAACAACTCTCAACAAAACAAACACTAGCTGCCTCGTATCAAGTGGACTCCTTCATATCTCTGCAGCCTCCGCCTGTCCGTGTGAGGAGATACAATACCCCGGGGGTGAGGCTGACTGACAGAAACTAGTCAGAGTTTCAGGCGTCGTCCAACCTTGGGCTGCTCTCTGGGACACAAATGCTGTGTCACCATATTGAACTGCAGATAAATGACAAAGGAAGGCCAACTTCAAGTTAAGGCGATGCAGCGTCTTTGTCAGAGCGGGACATCAGCGTGTGCTCAGTGGTTTTGCTTCTGAACGAGAGGCTGGCGGCTTTCTAAATGAGGGGAATCCCTTAAGGTTGGGGCTTTTATACCCTGCCATCACTGCGTGTTTGATATCATTCGACCTAACCGAAATGAAATTGACTGTTGTGAACTGCAGTGGCCTGATCACTCATCTACATTTCACTCCTCTAAGAGAAAACTGAATTATACATCAAAACTGAGCTGAATTACGAAGCGAGCGGCGCAGCGCTCCGTTCGTGTGACGACTGCGACGCCGGCCGGAGCCGTTGCCGTAAAGGACGGGATCAATAGGAGCCGGTCCAGGTAGAGGTTGGCCTCCCAGTGTGAAAATGGAACGAGAGCCCAGCTCACTATGGTAATTCAAGGCGGGGAAAGCAGATAGCCCCTGATAACTATAACATATTGGCTCTGCTGTAATGAAATAATACCACCGGCTCGGATTGCACACACCCCGTGGAGCAGGAGGAGAGTGAAAAAACCCCCAACCTTGGCTGTTTCGATTTCACAGCGAAAGGGCACTGTTTTTATAGTGGTTTTTAGGAAATGAGTTTTTCATGCACTTGTCGGGTTGATTTGTACATTTTTCATTTCTATTTTGTTGCCAAACAGCGAGTGAGTCAGTTGGGGATGCAGCATGTCATTGGAGATACCATTTTATCTGGCCCTGCCTGTTGGCTGGAGATTGCAACAGACGAATCATTTCCCTGTTTGATGTACATGGCAGTGCTCCGAAAAAACTTGTCTTTGCGGTCGTGAGAAAGGAAGTTGCTGAATTTAATTTGATTAAACTGTTTTACAAGTTGTGGGTTTTTTTTTTGCTAGGTAAAAGTCCATAATTCTGGCTCTGGATTTACAGACGACCTTTTTGGAGACTCATAAATTGTCAACGAGACGCATCACCCCGGCCCCAGTCTGCCCTAGATCTCATGGGGAAAACACCATTTAAACTATTAGAGGGTAATTTGATATTATGGGGCGGGCTGGGTGGGTGGCTGGGTGGGTGGTTGGGTGGGGGTTGGGGTTGGACAGCGGTCGGTGATTTTTATCTGTCTTCTATTTCAGTTCAGAAAGCCAAGGTCAGTGTCAGTTGAAGGGTTAGAGAAGGAAGACGCTTTGCATTCTGGGTAAAAGGCTGGTGTCAAAATGATGGGGGGGTATGAAGGCCCCGGTAGAGCAAAAGAGGGGGGGGGGGAGAACGAGGATGAGAGACAGCAGGTAGTGAAAGAGACAGAAATAGACAGCGAGTAAGAGAGAGGGAGAGAGACGGGGTGGGAAGAGGAGTGTGTCTGGCAGGGAGATGTGTGGAGGAGATTGGGGATATGGAGGACAGTAAAGGTCTGACCTGCCTGAGGCGAAGAAGGAGCAGGAGCAGGAGATGGAGAAGGAGGGCCAAGAAGATAGAGGGAAGGAGAGGCGTGTTTATACAGGTTTGTAATTGAAAGCCCTGGATGATGGATTGAAAATGGGGCTGGTGTGGGCAAAGAAGATCCACAGGATACGATAAAAGACGTGTAATTTTCCCACACATTCATGTGTCTAGTTTGAGGCAGCGCTCCTTTCTGCTTCTTTTCCAGTTTTCTTTAGCGCGTGTGAAAGTAGCGCAGATGTGTGTGTTGTCCCAAATGAAGCACAGATGTGCAGAAAATGCGTGGTGTGTTCCAGTCACATCAGCTCAACCCCTGACACTGTCACCTTTTTTCTTTTCTGCGGAAAGAGGAGTCAGAGTGAAAGGGATGAAGGAAGAGAGGGAGCAAAGGGCGAGAGGAGGGGGAAGGATATGGGGACGGACCGGTGCGTATAAGGAATAGGAGTTGGCAATGAAAGCTGCGTGAGAATGCACATTTTCATGATTGCCTCACTACTAATTTAATAATGGACTCCAGCTTTTTAAAATAATTCTGATGTTGAGTATAGTTTTCCACAAATTTACTTTTATGACCAAAAGGAAAAGTAGTAAATCTCATAATGTGTTTGTGTACATGCCAGATACACTGGTAGAAATGCCCTCAACGAAGTAAACAGATACATCTGCTGGTTTAACAGACATCAGAGACCAATTAATGGAGTGGAGCAAAGACGTTAATACACCGTGTGTGTGTGCGCGCGCGCGTGTGTGTGTGTGTGTGTGTGTGTGTGCGTGTGTGCGCGCGCGTGCGTGTGTGAACAATTTGTGCATGTAGTTGTGTATCTTTGTTTACTTTATTGATTCAAAGCTGCCCAGGAAAATCCAGGGAATGAAGATTATGAGCTTCCCATAGATTCTGTATGGAACTGTGGACACACACACACACACACACACACACACACACACACACACACTAATACCCACACATGCACAACACACACACACACACACACACACACACACACAAACACACACACACCTCTTTACAGATGCTTACCCAGCAGCAGGACTGAGTCAGGTTCTGTATCTGTAGATGAATGCTGTCCCAGTTTCCCTGCCTGCAGCCTCTCCTCCGCCAGACCTCCACCAGCCATTCATCAACAGGTATTAGGCTGTGGTAGGTAGGCAGGCGGGTCAATCCTCCCACAGATGGGCCCGTATTATAGGCAGCCCCTCCATCCGTCTGAGCCCAAACTGCCCGCCCTCTCTCAGGAGTTCGCTCATTGAGTTTAAGAACCCTCTGCGAACACTTTCTCAAGATTTCCAAGTTAATATTGGAGGGGGAAGTTTGGCGCCGAGATACTTCGGATATGTTAGAATAAATAAATAAATATATAAAGCCCCTTTATGCATTATTCTTTCTCACATCAATCACGTTTTCCTCTCCTTTCTTTCGCCTTCTCTCGCCGTCGTCGCTCTGCCACCTCCTCCACTCTGTTTCCCTGAGCGTATAAAAGTACTTTAATAAGCAGATAAAAAGGAGGAGAGGAAGTGTGTGATGTGATGGAGATGAGAGAGATGATGAAATGGAGATAGATTGGATGTGGATGGGGGAGCCACAGGTGACGGGTCTCATCCTCTCACCCACATTCCCTCTTTTTTTCTCTCTGATATCGCCTTTTTCAAACCCCATATCTCCCCTCTGAATGCCTCTCACTCCAACCATTTTTGCTCCTCTCTCTCTCTCTCTCTCTCTCTCTCTCTCTCTCTCTCTCTCTCTCTCTCTCTCTCTCTCTCCTCCCTTCATATGTAGGCCGTGCATGGTGTGGAGCAGCACTTGGATAATTAGCAGCGGTTTATTAATAATGACTGAGAACGGGTTCTGCGGGAGCCAGCGAGTGGGCCTCTCACAGAGACTCATCTATTAAACAACAGAGTTTCCCAGCCTTTTGATTAAAGATAAAGAGGAAATAGGATGATCAATAGAGACCTGTTAGAGACTGGCAGAGCAGATGAACAAACTGGGAGGAAGGAACGGACAGAAAAACAGACAGACAGATAAAAAAAACAAAACCAGACAGATGGGGGGGAGGAACGAGACACAAACC
Organism: Hoplostethus mediterraneus; assembly: GCA_034670385.1. Classification (NCBI taxonomy): domain Eukaryota; kingdom Metazoa; phylum Chordata; class Actinopteri; order Trachichthyiformes; family Trachichthyidae; genus Hoplostethus; species Hoplostethus mediterraneus. Next base: position 12,215,790 of record JAXDDW010000008.1, read on the forward strand.
CACCCACAGCTTCCCCTGCTCTCGGATGCCACTGTCGCTGCCACTTCATCTAACGGTCACCGGCTTGGGTTTGCCAGAAGGGTGGGTTAAGCGTCGGAGATGTGTGTGTGTGTGTGTGTCTGTGTGTGTGTGTGTGTGTGTGTGAGAGATCTGGTGTAAGCGAGGCTGGTGTGTGTTGGCGTGTGAACATTTCACGTGACACCGACAGCACGGCGAGAGAGAGCCCGACGATCTGACTGCATCAATCGTTACTCTGCCCACGCAGAGCCCCGCTTGGACCGGCGCCAAGGTGCCGGAGTGCCAAACCCCCGCTGTTCTCTCCCTCCTTTTTTTCTCTCCGCCGCCCTTTTCGCGCTATTCCTCCCCCCTCCGTCTCTTCTGCCGTCACGTGTTTTCGTTTCTCTCTTTTCCCTTCTGTTGCTTCCTCGTCTTTCCTCACCTCCTGCCTCTTATCTGCTTCCTTCTCCCGATCAGCAGGTTCTGGCGCGCGGTTGGCTTGGAGATTTAGGGGTCTCCGCCCTCTTGTCACTCACGTCGATGTAACCCTGGAGAGCTGGGGAGGGGGAGGGGCCAGCAGGCAGGGGCAGATGTGACAACGCAGCGGGAATCGGTTTTGAACTTGAACCCCGTTGAGTCTCGAGTACACCGCGCATTCACCCGCACACTAGAATCAACCGAGGGATTACACACACACACACACACACACACAACTATTAACTATCTCTCTCTGAACATATGGCCTTCTCACATGGCCTCCCACCTGTTCTCCCCCCCCAGTAGCCTTGAAGTGCGGGCCAAGTGTCTAATGCAAGGCCCTCTGATGGACTCCCGAGCTGGTACTGTTAATTGACGCCATGTCTGATTATACTTGCAGATGATGCACAGGAGGTGTTGCTGCTAGGCTTCTGTCCAATAAGTGGCTTTAACAGTGGGCGGGTAGAGCTGTCATGCTGATGACACCATGTAACGGACACAACACGTACACACACACACACACACACACACACAGATGAAAGACTCCCACCGTTGTGCGTCCATCAGGTGGTGTGAGAGGGAGTTCAAACTGTCCCAGGGAGCCGTGGCCCAAACCTTTTCAAATTCTCACGATTTTTATAGCTTAAACTTGCATTTATAGTTGAGGGTACACAGAAGAAAGAGCTACAAATCATGGTGCTCTGGTTCATGGTTGTAGCTTAACCGCTTTTGGTGCTATATGGAACCTTTATTTTGAAGTTCTGTTTCCTTCTGTATAGAAACACTGAATGACACAACCTCTTGAACATCACTTTGTTTGGTGTGGAAGTAACAGGTGCCATAAAGAAACCTCTGATCATCCTTCAGATAGAAAGAACAATTTAGAGATTCAAGTGGTCCTCCAAGTGGTGATGGCTCTGTAAAGCACAGTTTTCGCCGTACGTGCAACGGTTGAGAGTGTGCGATCACGTCAAATGTGTCTCTGGAGGGTGAGTCAGTAACAGTTTTTTTTTTGGTGCGCTGGAAGGGAGGGGGTGTTGCAGAGGTGAATAAGAAGTACCAACACAAAGACAGGCTGACAAACAGATGGGAAAACAGAGCAGTTATTCATCCTCGGCTGTTGCCCCTGAACGGATGATATTCTAAACCTCCTCGACACACCGCAGCTCATTTTAGCCATACTCATATTTCCAATTACTTTTATTTTTTACTTTACAGTTGCTTTATTTCTCAAGCATACTCCATCTAAAGCTGTAAACTGTGTTACTCAGCACCTCCTCCATTACACCTGTCTCTTCCATCCCCTATCCCCATTCAGCAGCGCTCTTTGTTCTGTTTCATGCCTTTGATATTGATAAAATCAAAGTCAGTGCTGTGAAGAAAATCACAGCCTTTCCCCATATACTTAACCCGTCTCCCTATCTCCATCTCTGATCGCTGAAAGCACTTCTAGACTACCCGCATCCCCTTCCAATCAAAGACAGACCAGCTAACAGGACATGAATCCCAACATCTGGACAGCTCTTCATCTGCAACAGCAACTGCATATTAACACTAACACTGGAAGCGACAACCAGCCGGCGTCTCGGCGCCTTGCCACGGCATCTTTCTTACTTTCCCAAGGTTGCATGTGCATCTTCTGTCCTCACCGTCTCCCCAAAGGCCTTGGCAGCGTTCTGTTGGCATCTTCTTGTGTTGCGTCTTGCCATGTTGCCATAGTAGAGCCCGCAATACTCCAACCCCCCGTTCATCTTGGCTTAAAGATGAAAGAGGGAGAGCCTCCCTGGCCTCTTTGGGGAGCTGGAGCTCAACTCAGCATCTCAGCAACTCAACCAGTCACTGCAGCAAAGGACAACTTCAATCAGAGCCCGGCTTCCTGGTTTGCTGGATTCTGGCCTTCAGTGTTTTTTGTCTTCAGAGGCTCACAGCATCTGCTCACTTCACTGAACTTGGTGCTTTTTTAGACAGCAAGAAGTCTAGAAGTCTAAAAAAACAAAAGCATTCTGACTCTGGGGTTTTTCACGCCTCAAAAGAAAGATTGTGTGTTTATTTTCACATCCTCTCGGATAAGTTTTCATGTATAATGAGAGCCCTCAACTTTTGTGTGGGAAGTTTACTATCATTAGCAGCTACAGTACTTGGTGAGTGGCTACAGCATCCACAGAGCAACATGGCCCGAGGCGGAGATCGGCCTGCCTGGTCCAGCCAGACAATGCTGGGTAATGGCAGGAGCAGCATCTGATGGGAGTTGTTTTTTTTATTTATTCTGTTTTTTCTTTGTTTTTGTTGAGATATTCATGTTAGCTCTCGTGCTGAATAGAAAATGCAATGTATTTATCTTCCCTGTGAGTTTTTTCATTATTTTATCTTGTATGAAACCAGTGGTCAGTGATGTAGTGGTGAATATAAGGTGGAAAAAACACAACCTCCAGTCTGTGATCATCAAGAGGTGAGAGATTTCAGTTTGATGCTGCTTACTAAGTCCACCTATGGATATTTATGTCAGGCTGCAAAGGGAAACGAGTTGAGGTAGGTTGAGTCTCTAATACATCCCTGGAAACGATGTTGGGAAACACGCATGCATACATACAAACAGACACACACACACACACACACACACACACACACACACACACACACACACACACACACACACATGCATACACATTAGTTCCCATATTCACTGAGACTGGTTGAGTGAATGTCCTGTTGCCATAGCGCCCATCGGCAGTGAGGGACGCAGCAAGGCGGGAGAAGTGGGGAGAGAGAGAGAGAGAGAGAGAGAGAGAGAGATGCTCAGGGAGGAATTAGCGTGAGTTAATAAATAACCATTGCTGCATGTTTGATCGCTGAACTTCAATAATCATTAGGTCCTTTCTTTTGCTCCCTTCATCCCTCTTCATCTCCTCTTCCTCTCCTCTCCTCCTCTGCTCCACTGTGGCTGGATGTCTGCAGAGAGAGAGAAGTGAACGAACCATTAAGGCCTCCGTCTTTCATAAAGCCATCTGTTTAATATAGGAGCAGGCAACTTGATGGACTGTGTCTGTCGCACTGCAAAGGTCTTTAAATTCCATTTAATGCCATTGTTGCAACTAATCATTTGTGTCTCAGGGAGTGTGTGTGTGTGTGTGTGTGCGTGTGTGTGCGTGCGTGTGTGCGTGCGTGTGTGATGTTAGACAATAGCCTGTGATAGCAGATGCGGGAGAGGAGTTTTGGCAGTGTTATTTAGCCACCACTCGGGATGAGTAAAAATGGTGGCTCGGGTTGTGATGGCTGTCCTTATCTTGTCATGAGCAGAATTGTTTCAGCGAGAGAGCACAGCATTACCACACTGCCGGGGAGGCTGCCTTCCACTATCTTTCCATTTGTCTCCAGCCGTTTCCATCCAACCGTCTATTTTCGTTTTTATCTGCCCCGTGTCATCTCGCTCTGACTCTAAATTTCATTTATGCGCTCCCTCTCTCTCACTTTCAATCTATTTCTCTCTCCCCTCTCTCTCTTTTTTGTTCTCTCTCTCTCCCCGCTTCTCTTTCCCTTTCTCTCCTATAACTCACCTCTAGATGGATATCAATCCTCTCTCTCTCTCTCTCTCTCTCTCTCCTATCCCAATAAGCCTTCCCAAGCTTGACAGGCATCCTTCACTTGTACATGATGTTTCCACAGTGAGGCAGGTGGGGAACGTGTGGCTAAGTGGGATCTGAGGCCTGTGTAAACTATTTCCCTGGATCTATTGCAGTTCTGGCAGCGTGTTGGAAATGCCAAAGCGTTATCGCCGCTCCGTTGTAACAAATGAATTGATGTGAAAAATGGAATGTAAACACGGACATTTTCTTCTAGGTTCAGGAGATGTGAACGTTGTCCGCGATGTAAGAAGTGATACTCAGACGCTGCATCGAAAGAAAGGGAATCAAATCGATACCTCCAGAGGCCTCGCCGTCAATCTGTTGTGTCAGCACCGGGGATAAATAATAACAGGTTACATAGGGACCTCTCTGTTGACAGACAACAAGACTGTCATTGGCGAGGCGATATTGAATAGTAGGGTACTGTCTCTCACGCGGTCGCGGCGAGTGGCGAGCAGGAGAGAGGCCCGACTGTGGCTCCGACAAAGTCGCCTCAGGGCATCTCTGCTGCAGTGAAGCCCTGGAGATCTGTCAATAAACAGGCAGGTTGTTGTTGCTGGATCAATGGTGTTTACCAGGCCTGGAGCGCTGCTTCGCTTCTAATTGGCATGTGCACTGACAGTACATGCACATGCTCTCCACTCGTACGTGTGCGAAAGTCTTTACGGTGCTTTTCATGTTTGTTTTTTCACACATAAAAGCTTCAAAATTCGATAAAAACGCGAAATATCTCGTCAGTAAAAAAAGCTCTTAAGCTTGTGTTAACCGCAGACCTTATTTCAGGCATCTAACCAAAAACCCGTTGAAAAAACCCATAGACTTTGAGACGAGGGAACCGGAAGTGCAAAAATGCTAACTCATTTCCTGGTTTTAGGACTCATTCCTGCACCGCTCTATTAGTGACATTTCTAGACAGTTAGCATTTTTTAGTACTCAATGCTGATTTTATATCAGTTCCCTCGAGTACTCTCCTCTCGTTGTTGAGACATTCCATCATTCTCGGCCGCCTGAGAGGAAAAAAAGCCCTTGTGAAACCAACCAAGGTAATTTTCTGCAGCGCCTCGCTATTTGTCCCGTTTTCGGTGTTTCTTAAATGGCAGCCTCTGTCAACAGCAGCAGCGGGGGGGAGTCTCTTGTACGCTCGGCTCCGCGGCATTACCCTGTTGTCTCAAAAGAGCAGAGAAAAGACCAGTCTACGAGCGAGACACTTACCCTGTTATTTAGAGAATAAATACGGCCCGTAGCCACCAATCTGCCGGAGTGGACGGAGCACAAAGGGACTCGTGTACCAGAGCGCTCCTTTAATGTGGAGATGAGAGGTGATTGATTGGAACGGTGTTGGATTCTTGTTTTTTTGTTACTGTGGGCTTTAAAGGCCCAGATGAGCCGCTCCTTTCCTCTCCGCTGACTTCGTGACAGGTTTCACAGAAAGAAACAGCTCTACTGTAAGGCCTTACAACCCCTCACGTCCCCGAGCATGCATTGTGCTCCAGTCTAACAATGTCTGCTCACACTTAATGTGTTCATTCACATGATGGGGGAGGCAATGCATTCTTCATAAAGAAAGCTATTCGCCCTCAGTATAGGCCCTGATGCGTACCTCAGCTGTCCTCAGTAAGTGCTCTTCTTGTGTTTGCATCCTCCTGCAGCACGAACCTCAGATCTCAATGACATATTTTCCACTGTTTTATTGCATTTTTTCCCCTCTTTTTATTGAATTAACTTGACAACCAGAGCGGGAGCCATCGAGTTTCCAGGGAAATGGCTTTTATTGATTTGATCCGCTCCGCGAGACGCCAGGTTCTAAATTTCTCAAATGACCCCGCAATTGTAGAGGAGGCAAGGAGGCTTGAGCAAAGCCTGTTATGCAAATAGGAGTGAATGTTGCTGGGTGGCTGAGCACAGAAAGCCCATTGAGACGTTATCGCCGAACTGTGTCATGTGAATCCATTTATTTTTCAGCAAGACGTGACGGGGCGGAGGCGTAGCGCCGGGGAGGGAGATATAGAAAAGAGCCTGTCAAGCATGACGCGTCTTCTTTGACCGCCTGCCGGGGTCATTCAGGTCAAGGAAGCAACATCTCTTTTAATTTGTCTGCGGCCTCACACTATTGTTTATTATAGCTATAGGGCTTCTGTGGTGCTGCACATGTTCACACAGAGCTATTCAATGGGCTCGCTCCTCTCACACACTCTTCTTCTCCGCTGTCTGCCTCGACTCACCCACATTCTCCCTTTCCCTTGCTTCCTATGTGTCCTTCTTTCTGCTCCCTCGTCGCCTGTCTGACCGTTGCTATTGCAATTAGATGCAATTAGATATCCGTCTTCATACAACTTCCTGCCTCCCCTTCCTTTTTGCCATCCTTCCATTCTGCCCTCCCATTTCTCTCTACCCTTCAGCCATCCAACTGACTTGCTTCTGTAACACTCGTTCTCTGAAACTCGTCCAGCATCCCACAGCCACCCACCATGATCTGCTCACCATAACCCAATCCACTTTAACACAGGCACCAGCAGATCCCAAAGCCTCTGAGAGGCAGAGCGGAGAGAAGGGGGGAGGACGGGAGGAGGGGGGAAAGAAGAGGGCAATGAAATGTCAGGGTGGTGGGTATGAGGAAGGAAGGCTGGATCTTCTCCAAGTCCTACTAAATAAACCATTCGGTCCTTAGTGTCTTAAATCCCATCACTCTAACACGGGGGGGGGGGGAGACGCATTAAAACGCTGGAGAAAATGGAAGACACGATTTGCTGTGATGGGATGAGAGCTGGAGACGGAGCAGGAGGGGAAGGGGAGAAATGTGAGATAAATACAATGAGGTAGAGGTAGAGGAACATGCACTGACAAGAATAAAGGGAGATCGGGGGAAAATAGAGGCAGACAGAGGTAGAGAGAGAGAGAGAGAGAGAGAAAGATAGAGACATGTATGGCTGAGTTGGCAGGCTCTTTCACTGATTAACATGCCTCTCAGAACTGGGGAGAGGAATCAAACCTGCCTCACATCTATGCCTGGGAGTTATGCCTGCAATGCAATGATAGTGTGTGTGTGTGTGTGTGTATGTGTGTGTGTGTGTGTGTGCGTGTGTCAGAGATTGGACATACTCCTGGGCACCCACAGGAAAACAAAATCCAAGAAGATATCTCATATTTATACTTTTTATTTGTCCTAGACACAAATGAGCTGTTTTTAACATTTTCTCCTGTTTCTCAAATAAGATAAACAACCACAAAAAAAGCTCACGTTGATCTCACTCTGATCAAAACAAGAGATCTCCAAATGATAATCAATGAAGTGTCATTTAACTCTCCTGAATATGTCTATGACCATGAGATTGGAGACAGATCTCAAAAACAACTCAGTGTGATGTGTTATGACTCAAACAAGCAGCTTTCACGCCCTGCTGCATGTTCCTATTGAAGCCATGGGGGCAGCAGCTAGCAGGAGCTTATTACCAAAATATATATATATGTTATCATACATGTTAGCATCTTAAAATTTATCACATCAAGTCTCAAGAATTTATTCTCTCCTCCTTGCTCTGAAGGTTTTTTAGGAGAAACACTTCCCTGTTTCCTAAGAAAGAAAAGATGACTCTGGGCAAAATACTGTTCTTCTGGGCGCACATGGGCAGGCATGCATCTTTGTTCACAGCTCCTCTGTGTGCACAGTTGTCCATTGAAGATGCTCCTTGATTGACACCGCGGTATGTACAGTGTGTGTTTGTGTGTTACCCTGGTGTGTGTGTGTGTGTGTGTGGAGCTGTGTAACACATGAGACGTGACATTCAAAGCCAGACGGAGAGATAAAGAGGAAAAAGGAATCCAGAGTGACTACGGTGCGTGAACTCCTATTGAAATAGGTGCAGGTGGGATTTATCTGACTAAATTGGATGAGCAGGTGGCTGATTTGTGGAGAGAAAAGAGAGAGTGAGAGGGTAGAAGAGGGTGAAAGGAGTTGGTCGAGGGAGAAAGGGTAGAGGCATGCAGAGAGAGGAAAAGAAGAGGGGAGCAGATGGACTAATGATTTGCTAGATAAATATATCCTTTGTCCAGGACAGGGAGGATATGCAGCACAGACTGTGGTGTGTGTGTGTGTGTGTGTGTGTGTGTGTGTGTGTGTGTGTGTGTGTGTGTGTGTGTGTGTGTGTGTGTGTGTGTGTGTGTGTGTGCACGCGGGGGGGGGCGTGATTTGCAGGTACTCTTTCCTATCTGTCTACCAGTGTTTCACTGGTCGGTCCTCCACCTCCATGAGGAGAAGATGCTCTTCCTGTCGTTCTCCACTTCGGCCAGGAAAAAGGAAAGATGCTGTTTGCTGTGTGGGCGTGCACAGTGGTGATCTCCCTATGAAATATACTGTTTTATATCAAAAAGCTGAAGGACACACTAATCCATCGACGGTCCATAGGAGCTCCGCACAGTGAAGCTTACCAGACTTTGTATTGTAGCATTAGCAGCGCGTCTGTGTGTAGTATGCCAACTGTGACCAACGAGTTAAAATAAAGGTTTAATAATAATGCTATCTGACCATCTCGACGCTAGGAACCAAACAGTGCTCCAGCTGGCAGCGCGGCATGTTGTGCAGGGAAGAAAGATAGAAGAAAGATGGAGGAAGAGAAGGTAAACACCATTAGCATACAGAGATGTCACTCTGAAACCCAACATGTACACAGCCCCCCCCCCCCGCTCCTTTCCTGACATATCTTTCCCCTACAAAACAAATAGAAGAATTGCTCAGGTAGACAGTTTGGTGCTGCCCTTTAACATCTCCCCATTTCTGCCCCCCCCACCCCCACTCATACCCCACTCCCACTGACAGTCGCTTGTTGCCATTACAATAAATCTACCTCTCCTCCAGATTCACAGGCAAAAAGGGCAAATGGTGTCTGGATGGGAACAAGTTAGCCTATTGAGTTACTCCTGAGCATTAATGCAAGATAATACAGATAATACAGATAATACAGATAATACAGATAATATAGATAATACAAGATAATACAAGATAATACAGATAATACAGATAATACAGATAATACAGATAATACAGGTAATACAGGTAATACAGGCCTCGGGGGGGGGAGTTGGACAATAATCACATCAAGAGGGACTCTGTCATGCTGCAAAACCCCTCAGTGCCATTAGCTAGGTTTCTCTATTATTTATAACCATGTTGTGGATTATCGCTTCGTGTGTTTTCCTTCCACTGACTTTATGGAGCCTTCAACCAGTGATGGATGGAGTTGGCTTTGGTCTCCCGTCAGTCTCGGAGTGTGTTTTCTTTTCTTTTTTAACGCAGCGTGTCTCGGTTCCTCCACGGCTGGTTTGAGGGTGATTTATGGCCGTGGCCCCTGATCCCTGCCCCGCTAATGACGGCCGTAAACCGGCTGGAAGCCAAAAAGGGTCGTGCCTATCTCCGCTCTTGTTACGTGACGTGACGTTCCTCCACGTTTCACCCATCTCTCTTTTAATGACATATATGGTCGTGAGCTCCATAACCAGGGAGGGGTGGATGTTTTGAGCTCAAGATGAAAGGAAAAAGGAGAAGAAATACGGAGCGTAAAAGACCTCCCTAACACAAGATTTATTCTCCACGCTTCGACTTGGAGTGTCCTCCTCCAGAAACACAGACCTGGAATTAACCTGCGGACCCATCCGGGCGTTGTCAGACAGAGGTGCTCAGGCTTTGCCGCTACGCTCTTCCTGGATTTCCATCGCTGCCGCTGCTGCTCTGTCTCTCCTGACGTCTCAGCAGCTGTAATTTGTGAAGGTTGACAGTGACGCTAGTCTGGGGAGAGCTCCAGTAATACCATTCATCAACAATAAGCTATTGCAGGTATTACATTACTGCTCTGTCAGCCGGTAGTTATGCTACCTCTCACCCATAATGGAAGCACATTCACTGTCCAGAGAAAGACTCCAAGATTATCTTATTCTAGCGCCGACCTTAAAGTTCCCTGAAATTACAACTCCATTAGACAGACAGTATACTGTCCGAGGAGGTACCAAGTGATGAATCACCAGCCAGTAGAGAAGGAGGAGGTGATAGGAGATATTCCCATGGTCTGCACATGGTACATGTAATTCCCACCACATAAATCCATGCTGTTTTTCAATGCATGGGAAATCCAGACATCCACTAAAAAAAAAAGGTCACTCTTCATTTTTCATTTGCTGCACGCTCCCCCGCCTTCATTTCTCTCGCCTCCCTATCTCTCTCTCTGTCTCTCTTACTCTCCTTAGATGTCTACAATATTATTGAGGCTCCAGGATTTCATGGTGATGCAAATGTGTAGTAAACAAACCTCAGGTCAGTCACGTCCCATGCAAAAGGGAAGAAATTATGTCTACGTTTCGCTGGAGTAGAGGGAATTCCTACATTGTTTTTAAATTAGTCATGAGAGAGAGAGAGAAAAGACTGTGGTTTAACTGAAGGGCACAATACACGGGTGTGTGTGTGTGTGTGTGTGCGTGTGTGTGTGTGTGTGTGTGTGTGTAGAGAGAGAGAGAGAGTACATGTTCATGTGCATGCGTGCATGTGTGTAGGGAGTCAGGGAGGAGGTTAACTGTCCAGGGTCAGTGGAGCAGGTTTGACGTGGTGCTCAGGAAAGAGCCGGTCCTCTAAGCACTCTGCTCTTCCACTCTCTCTCTCTCTATCTCTCTCTCCTCTAGCTCTCTCTCTATCTCTCCCTCTCTCTCTCTTTCTCTCTCATTCCGTACATTCTTTGGCTTCAATCTCCACATTTCCAGTGGATTCTGTTTCAATGCCTCAGTTGTCTCTCCTTCACCTCTCTGTTTTTCTTCACTCCCTGCGGTGCATTACTTGGTCCGGCCTTGTCCTCGCCGCCCTTTTTACTTAGCCGCTACATTCCTTTCCATCTTCGCCTTAAAGTCTCCCTACCCCCTTTCCTCTCTCACATCCTATTCCTTATGTCCTTTTCACTTACTCTCCATCCCTGCCATGTGCGACATCTCCCGCTATTGCTCGTCGACGGCGATCCAAGCAGCATCCCGACTGTCTGTACAAAGCAGCTGCTCCTCTCTCGCGGCTCTGAAACTTCGGCTAGTCTAGGCTAGCCTCTGTGTCTTTCAGTCCACATAAAGAAAATGGAGCGATCATTAAACCCTCCGCTGCCTTCTCATTATCCTTTTCCCATGTACCAGCACGGTGTTATATGTGGTCGTGCACCAAACAGTGAGTCAAGCCTCCAAAGGTCATCTTGGTGATGTGGCACAATAAATGAAGAGCAAAAAAGTCGGGAGTGCGTGTGCCAACGTGTTTGTTCTTGTTCGTGCGGTAATTCCTCTTAAAAGTTTTTAAATCAGTTTTAAGAGATAAGAATAGAACTTCTTGGTAGTTTGAGCGTGTGCCTCTTATAGTTACTAGCGTCTTGCATTAAGTTAATAGAGCTTGAAACCCTCCAGGATCTCGTTGGCTCTCCTCCAGTGGGGGACTTATCTACAGTCGTTTTTTCACAGAACCTTTTAGGAAACTGGCTGTTCTGATGCGGCCTCATTTTCTGTGTGCAGACCATGAGCCATTATTATTATTATTATAGTTGTTGTTGTTTACATCTATAGACCTCATATTCATCACACAATACAGAGTAACTGAGGAGATTCAAGGACCTCTGTGCTCCAAACGCTGATGTCGAAATTGAAAATGATCAAGTTTATTCCGTCTCTGTGCAGGTTTTTGAAGCGAGGTGCTGTAGTGTCGTGTCGGTACTGATTCCTCTGCGTGATGCTCTTTAATATTGTAATCACAGATACTCCCCACCACCACCACCACCACCACCGTGTCCCCGTTCACGCTGCTCCATTTAAGTACCATCTTCCCTATATCTAGGACATGCACAAAATCCTCGTTTTCTTCCGACCGCCGGCCTGAAGTATCTCGCGTATCTCTGTGCGATGAAAACGCGTCACACAGGCAAGGCTGCAGGGGCGAAGGTAGAGAGCAACTAAGGCATAAAGGGAGAGGGTAAAAGGTAGAGAGACGGAGGGGATGCAGAGAGAGAGAACGCGAGAGAGAGAGCCATGGCAACTGTAACAAGTGATAACGGCGTTTCGCAACATATTCCCGCCTTAGCTCGATGGTGAGCTGTTCCAGTTGCATGCTAAGCATCCGAGCCCCCCCTGCAGCACAGGGTCGGTCTCTGTGCGAGCCAGTCAGCGATGCCACATTGCAGGCATTCCACGCATCCCTCCCCTCTCAACGTCGAGCCGTTTCCTCTCCTCTTTCAAGCCTCTGTTCTCTGAGCCTGCGACTCCTCCGCTCTGTATCAGAACAGTATCAGTCTTCATTAGGGCCGTAAGACATTAGACATCATCGATCGGTTACGGTGATTTGTTATCTTAAGTCATCGGGGGGGCCGGGCCTGCAGCGGTGGTCATTCCCGGGGTGGCATTGATGAGGTCCGGGGGAGCCACGGCAACCCCCCCCACCCACCCGCCCCGCCCCCCAGCTCCCTCCCCTCCTCGGCAGCTAAATGATCTCTTAACGACTTTGTTTAGGAAATTACCTGCCTAAACACCCATAATTAAATTGATTTGGGGCTGTGGAAATGGACAAATTAACAAGGCTGTGTAAATCCTGAGTGGATGGGGCATGGCAGTGAATACAGGAGTACTGTTGTAGTCACGACAAACTAAAGATGGTTGGCGTTGCAGCAAATACTGCTGGGAAAGAGCCCAAAAAACAACTTCCTGTTCGTCACAAGACTGGAGACAATAGGTTCCCAGTGAAAAGGGCTGATATGTTCACTGGCCTCTCACAGTCTAGCTGAATATTTGTCCGTCTGCCAGCTTCAGTATGACTTCAATAACGTCTACGGCCATTTCACACACACAAAGTACTACAGTATTTTGGATAATAGGCCAAAGGCACACGTGACATACAATATGCCTTGTTCACCGATAATGGTTTACTACTAGCCTGTGCCATGCAGAGTCTCCACCACAGCAGCCATTTGTCATAATTATACTTTGGCATGGACCCACTCACACACACTCACACACACACACACACACACAGTCTGCCCCTATACTTGTGTAGCTACTCATTGTGCTGTCCCATGAAACCCTATAGCCCTGGGTGTCTAGCTATGCTAACCGAATGCGTACTGCCTGACATTTATTCATCCATTATTAATAGCAGAAACAGAAGATTAGATATACTGACTTCCTGACTTCTCGTCTTCTCTCTCTTTCTCCCCCCCCCCCCCACTCCCTCTCTCTCATCTCTCGTTCCATCTCTTGTCCTTTCTTCTCTCGGTGACTCTTTCCCCTTCACCTCCTCTAATTGTGCGGTTTGGGTGTCGGGCAATTAGCCCCCCCCCCCCCCCACACACACACACACACACACACACTTTCATTCTGACGCCAGCAAAGGGGAATTTGAGAAATGTCCCATGAAGATGAAGTGTCCTGATAAGGTTTGTGTGCGAGAATCCATTAAAGAGATGGGCTCCCACAATGGCTGTTTGTATCCATTCATTGGTCAGGGAGAGATGGGGGGGTGGGGGGGAAGGGGGGGGGGGGGGTGTTTGCACAGGTGATACAGTAAGTGTAGCAAAGTGTCTGCCTTTGCATTGTGTCATGAGTGCACCTTTAACCACAGTGAAATGGTGGGGGGGGTTTGCATAAAGAAATCCAACCTTGAGCATTCAAATACCAGAAGTTGCGACGGAGAGAACCGCCAGAGTGAAATATTTGTGTTTGCAGCGGTGGAGATTGAAAGCTTCTCCGCTTAATTTTCCAAGGAAATTGCTTAGTGGCGCATTCAGCATTAATCCAATAAAATGAAAAGCGGGTGATGGGGTTTTTTATAAATTATGTTTGTGAAATATCTGGAAAAAAACGCAATTCCATGCATTGCCGTGTGTGTGTGTGTGTGGGGGGGGGGGGGGGTACAGATTGTTAGCAACCTGAATGGAAGCGGCAGCAGCACCGAGAGGGAGCAGCCAGTCTGTCACGCCTCCTGAGGTTCATGGCTGTAAATGGCAATTCCCAAAGCCTTTTCCCCTTCCGAGTGGAGCGCTGCTGTTATATTTTCTAGATGAGTCTGAGTGGGATAACTTCATTTGGGTATCATTTGTATCTCCGTGCGCATCACATCCGAGTCCTGCGTGAGCCGCAAAGGCCGCCCGGCGAGAAATACCCACAGTTTAGCTCGGCTGTCAGGGAAGTGATTTGCGTTGACGGCGAGCATTTAATTTAAGTAAACCACCACTCATCTCTCTCTCTCTCTCTTTTTCTCTCTTTTTCTCCCTCGTTGTCTCTCTCTCACTTCTGCCTTTCTATTTCTCACATCCTGTAATATGCTGGATGTCTGAAGTGTTTATGAGACTCTTTCTCTCCGCTGCCTTTGTTTACCACGTTTCTATTCATTTACAGGCCGTATGTTACCCTCTCCCATACCCCCCTCCTCCCTATGCCTCTTGCTCCATACTAGGCGTATTGTTCCTCTTGCCCTCCTACGTCCTCCAAGTTCAGATGTGTCATAGGTGGTATGATGTCTAATGTGGTTTGTGCCACAGTGATCAGGCTGCTCTCAAAGCTGACTGGACACTTCTCCTTCCGTGGATGACTTGACCCGCCCGCTCTTCTCATCGGGGCGATGGGAAAGAGATTACATACAAAGAGCTTCAGTCAGACAGTCAGTCAGTCAGGCAGACAGTCGGTCGGACAGTCAGTCAGACAGTCAGTCAGTCAGTCAGTCAGACAATCAGACAGACAGACAGACAGTCAGTCGGACAGTCGGTCAGTCAGACAGACAGTCAGTGAGTCAGACAGTCAGTCAGACAGTCAGTTAGACAGACAGGCAGTCAGTCAATCAGACAGTCAGTTAGACAGACAGTCAGTCAGACAGACAGTCAGACGGTCAGTCAGACAGTCAGACAGACAGTCAGACAGACAATCAGACAGACAGTCAGTCAGTCAGACAGTCAGACAGGGAGTCAGTTAGACAGACAGGCAGTCAGTCAATCAGACAGTCAGTTAGACAGACAGTCAGACAGTCAATCAGTCAGTCAGTCAGGCAGACAGTCAGACAGACAGTCAGACGGTCAGTCGGACAGTCAGACAGTCAGACAGTCAGACAGTCAGTCAGGGTGAGTGGGTGAGTGAGCATTCTCTCTCTATGTATGTTTGTGTGTGTGTGTGTGATTTAATCGAGCCGACCGCTCACCGCCCCTTTCTCCTCTCCTCTTCATTTTATTTCCACAGAGCCTGCGTTCTGTTGCTATGGCAACCGTGGCCCCTCCCTCCTTCTTCCTGCTGTGGTGGCTGCTCCAACTGGCCAGCTCCGCATTCCCCGAGGAACCGGGGCCTCTCAACTTCATCCCCACCGAAGGTATTGACCTCTTCCTCAACCTCTCGCTGTCCTCCTACTCACTCCCGGGGTGTGATGTGTGAGGCGTGGGTGGGGGGGGGGGGGGGGGGACGCCGAGGGTGCTGAATGCGGGTTTATAGGAGGCTTAGGGTCAGGGTGTGGGCTGCGGGGTCAGACAGGCTCTCACACGAAGGGTGTCGACTGGTGTCCGGGTGAGGAGGTGTGGGGTCGCAGTCGGGAGTGGAGGCCAGAGTGCGGGTCAGGCCTCTCACACTCACTACTTTCCCACACACAGGCACACACACACACACACACCTACAGTTGCACACACACACACTCTCGAGGGACACACAACCCATACACACCCAGACTTAGAGTCTCCACATCAGCTTACCAGTCTCCAGCCTAGACTAGACCTTGATTGATTGCGGTTCGATAATATTGATTGATGGTTTCCCAGCCGAGTCCGGACCCTTCCTGACGTATCAATACCATGCAGTGGAGTGTAGCGGTTGACAGGCTACTGAGGACTACAGTCGAGAGGCTTTTAACTCAGCGGGGTCTTATGAAGCCTCATTGAGCAGGGGTTTACAGCTCGCCATACAACGCACAGGATCATCTGGATGGACAGGTAGGATGAAAGGAAGACAACAAGAGGAAGGAGGCGGGACGGGATCAGAGAGTAAGAGGGAGGAGAGAGGATCACAGGGGAGCGACAGAGCGAGGCAGATAGGAGCCAAGGATGCAAGGAAAGAAGGCAGGGAAGAAAAGAAAAATACATGGCAGGATAGCTAAGGGAACAGAAATAGAAGGAATGTAGGAAATGCAAGACGAGATGATGGGCAGATGAGGGAAACAGATGAATAGTAGTGGTGGTCAGAGCAGAGAGAGAGGAGTGGATGGAATAGGAAAAATCAGTCAAGGTCACAGCTCTCTCTCTCTCTCTGGATCCCTCTGCCTCTGGGTAACTGCTGGACTGCATGAAAGCAAGCTGATGAAATGACCTCACCCCCTGTTTTTTTTTTTATATTGTCGATGTAAAACATTTTGAAGTGCGCACGTCCGGAGGTGTGGCTCGTACACCAGAGTGGCCGAGCCGACACCGAGCAACACCTGGTCTCGCTCTTCCTTTTTTCATATGACACAAAACCTCCCTCTCTCTCTCTCTCTCTCTCTCTCTCTCTCTCTCTCTTCTCTCTTTGTCCCTCTCAAATTCTCAAAATATCTTTATTGACCTGGAAGACGTCAGTGCCAGTTGCCAAAGCAAGTATTGACAAACAATGTTGATGACAAAAAGTAGCAAATAAAAGAACAATCATCAATCATAACCAGCCAATAAACACATCAGGGGGAAACAACCACAACATGTTCAGGCATCATTTGTCCCTCGTTCCTCAGTGTGTGACTGTATGCTATATACCGAGTAGCTAGTGTGACACCCTCATTTTTTCCAGGTACATTTTTGTGTTTATTCTGTGCACTTTGTTTATGTTTCAATCTCTGCTTGCTCAACCTCGGCACCCATTGCATATCTGACCGTCCTGGTAGATGGATCCCTCTCTGAGTAGCCCCTCCCATTATTTTCCGAAAAGGTTTTGTGGGAGTTTTTGCTTGTCCTCTGTGAGGGTCCAAGGTCGGATTGTGTCTTGTTTTCATAATGTGGGTGTTGTGAAGCCCTTTGAGACTGAAATACAAATAAACCTGACTTGATTCACAAGTACTGTAGTTGTAAATACAGGAAGGTTTCACACTTTGTTGCTGTGATATTTTCATAATTGTCACTCTTTAGGATGAAGTGCAGCTCTGTCTCCACCTTCCCTTCCCTGAGTGCCTCCCTGGGCAGCCACATCAACCTGTGATTGTTTGTTTCTACTGCCAGCCTGTGTTCAGCAAATCAATATTTTGTCAATATTTTGTTAAGGATCGGCTGTTGAGTATGTCTCTCTCTCATTCTCTCTCTCTCTCTCTCTCCTACTGACACAGTGGTGAGGCGGTACCCGGTGTTTCTGGGCCGACCCCACAGAACATGGCTGAGACAAGAGCCGCTGCACATCCAGAGGATCCTCCAAGTCAACCGGACACTCTACATTGGAGCCAGGTACAACACACACACACACACACACACACACACACACACACACACACACACACACACACACACACGCAAACATTTACCCAGGTGCAAGCTCCTGAATGCACATACAACAAGATAATAATTTTTGAGACCTGGTAAAAGTCGCACACACAAAACCACACACACACACACACACATACCTCAGAATCAATCTGTGCTTAATATCTGCCTGTTTGTCCGTCCATCTCTATATTTGTTGCCAGGCAACATTAGCTGCATGCGTGGACAGTATGCTACGGCTTGAAGTATCTGAGCCTCTAGGGAATTCACTGATGTGACATATTCATCACACAGTATGGCTGCAGTGACGGTGAGATCCCAGGTCCACAACACAAAATCAGTGTGACTTTTGTTTGTTTTTTCAAAATAAAATGTCAGGTCTCTTTTTTCATCGCTACACTGAATTATGTCAAAGTTGTCAGTCGTACATATATCTGCCACTGTGGCTGTGGGAGCGTACTGTACCCACGCTGCTGGTGAATGATCCCAGACAGGACAGTAGACAGGGTGGTCCGGACGCTGTTATGCTACATCTGCTGTCTGCAGGAGCCATTCAGGAGCCAACCTGAAACAGACAGGCTAACACAAAACATGCATCTCAAGATTTACTGTCCATGATGTCCGAAAATCAGCTTAGCTCGAAACATGCTAAAACAGTCACAGCCAGATTCCACATATGGTGCTGGTTATTTGCTGCAGTCTCATTGGAGATTGAAGAGACCTTCCAATAAGTGGTGGTCCAGGAAGTGACCCGGTGCCTGGCCCCTAGCTGGTCTGACTTCACTACTGAGGCCTGGTAGTAAATATATCAAACCATGCAGCATGGCTCCAGCCATTCTGTCTGCACTGAGTGGGTCTACACACACACACACACACACACACACACACACACACACACACACACACACACAAAGTCTGATAATAACTAGACAAGTATAACCCATAGACAAGTACGGCTACTGCAGTAGGTCTGTTATAAAATAGAAGCAGAACCATGAAACGGTTTGACGGGTTCATTTCAATTTACGGCCACAGAGAATTTTACTGAATAGGAAAGTAAACTGATAGGAATGTCCCAGCTAACCGGACGATAATGAAATACTAGACTGACAGGGAAAGAGAGAGAGAAGAGAGAGAGAGAGAGAGAGAGACCACTCTCAGTGTATTTATATATTTCTTGATAAGTGGTGGCTAATAGTCATGTTTGTGGCTTCCTGACAGAAAATGATCTCACTTCACTGGAAAGAAACAGATCCACGTGCACATGCATGTGTGTATGTATGTGTGTGTGTGTGTGAGACAGAGAGAGAAAGAAAGACAGATTTAAAATGTATAAAGCCTGTGAGTACCTGTGTGGTGGCAGGTAAACTGCCAAAAGCTCCTGCCGAGTGCCAGGCCTGATAAGACGCCTCACTCATCCGCAAATCCTGTCACCATTAGCATAGCTGCTCCTCAGACTGCGAGCGCTGCTAAATCCTGCCCCGAGCTCCTGCTGAGAACAGCTACCTCTCCCTGTCCTCTCCCCGTCCTCGCTAAAGGAAGGTAAACTCTGTATTTGGCTGGTGGCAGATGGAGTAAGCGCCTTGCTGTGTTAAGCTCCATTCCAGCACTGTCAAGATGAGCAGCTGTGGATCCGGCGGTCTTCACCCCTCGGTCTGATCCGAAGGGCTAATCCACACAAATATAAACCAATTGGAGAGTGTTTACCCATAGACGAGGCGACCCAAGGAACGCAGCCAACTCTTGATTAATTGTTCCAATTGTGATAAAGCATAAGAGGATTTTGCCATCTGTGTGTGTGTGTGTGTGTGCGTGCGTGTGTGTGTGTTTACGTGTGCCATGAGCTGGAAAGGGGAAAGCGCGGCAACTCACTTGCCAAGTCAGCCGTTGCTCAGTTCAGTTGGCCACAGACGCCGACCGCAGAGGTCATTCGGGGTCGTGCGGGAGGTCACAGCCGGGTCGCATGCCTCTGGGCAGACAGACAGGCAGACGTTCAGTCATGGTAAACAATGAGAGGGAGGTCTGGGAGTACGTTACAGCTGGATGGGTGAATACACTGAAACACACACACACACAAAAACGCTTACTCGCACAGTCGTAGCCCGGGCATGTGCTACAGGCCACCCTCCTCCAGTCAGCCGGTGTCAGGGGTCACTAGGTGGTCAGCTCAAATCTTCCCGTTTTAGTTTCGACCATCGGTGCGGCTTCACTCGGGCATCACTCACACTGAGCTCCCAAGACGAGTAGGAAGTCAGGAGTTAACGGAAGAGAAATATCGGAAAATGCGGAGGCTTTAGAGGTCTTGACCTTGAGTCTGCCGTGGTCTCAAAGGCCAGAAGGACCAGGTTCACGAGCTGGTCAAGTGAGAAAAAGGAAGTGCAAATGTTGAATCCACACCGGCTTTGTATTTGCCGGGTCGCAGAGGTCGTAGGTGTTTAAGAAATAACACACACACACACACAGAGGGACAGAGAGAGAGAGAGAGAGAGGACTCCTGTCAGCTTAGCTTTGGAAGGACAGCGCTTTATAAGTTCAGATCCTCTGCAAGGAGTTATGAGCCTCTGATTCACGGTGCAGCCAGCCGTGTGCACTTCCTGCAACATAAACAACCATGAAATCTTTACAGTGAAACACACACAGGTCATGTCACTCCACTCCTGTCTCCTACTGCCACAATGTGAGGAAGCCTTGCCTTACACTCGACACACACCGTGAATTATATCCACCTACAGAACACCATCCACACAGGATTATCCATTAACACGCTCACACACACACACACACATACATAAACACACAGGCCACAGGCTTTGCATCATTCAAACAACCTGGAGGCGAGAGTAAAGATAGAGAGAGGAGGAGTAGTAGCGTAAATAATCCCCCCCCCCCCTCAACAGTGTTGGCTGCCCGCCACTCTTGACTAGCAGGCCTGTTGCTACGTTCATCAGGCTAATGCTGAAGTAAGGCTGAAGTGAGATTACGCCTCGCTCTCTCTCCGGGCCCACTCCGCCGCGCTCGAAGGACGCTCGACCTTTGACCCGCTAAGTAGAGGACGCAACCGAGCAAGTGTCTGGTGATTTCACACTTTCCCAGCCGCTCAGCCGACTGTCCCGCTTCCGCGAGGTTAACGAAGAGGGGGGGGGGGGGGGGCGGATCTTGTAACGCACTGAGGGGAAGAGTGGGAGAGAATTAAACTCAGAGAGGAGGAGGAGGAGGAGAGAGCCAGTAAGCTGCTGGTGCTTGGCCTAGCCGTGCTCTCTCATCACACACACACACACGACTGGTATGGATGCACGAATGCGAGCTAGCAACACTCCTCCCGTTAGTGAAAGAGGCGCAGGCAGGAGAGGAGCGAGGAGAACACGCAAGCGTCAGATGGGAGGCAGAGCCGGATTTCTCGGCGATGCGATCGATAGTGCTGCAATAACACAGCTACGGCAGATTTACAGATTAGCCTCGCTGTGTGAATAGGCCTCCTTGCGCGTAGCCGGAGCAGCCCCAGCGCCGGCAGATTCACCCCGGCAGATACCGAAGGCCTTGATCAATATGCGAGCGTCAGCTGTTTCGCCCCGGCTCCTCCAAAAAAGGCTGCCGAGCCCGAGCTCTCATTTAGGAGACGCTTTCACAGCCGCTCGGGAAGGTTACGGCGAGAATTACCAACAGATTAACAGTGGGAGAGAGAACATCATGAATACAAACACGGTGTTAGGTTGTGGGCTATGTGTAGGCAGCATGTGGGGGTTTACAGGCGCCGGGCTAACAACTTGATTAAATCATCTATTAATTCAATTTCAGCCTTTTTTTTAAAACGAGAGCGATAAGAGGGACTGCAGGCCTCGCAGCCAATTCACTGCAGCAAGTCAGCTCTAATGAGAGGAGGAGGAAGGAGGAAGGAGAAATATGAGACGTCACGATGCAGCCTCCCGTTCCTCTGATCAGCTCCGAACCGACAAATAGCCGCATTACACCTATGAGACGTGCGCAAGGCTGCAGAATTATTTAGTAGTAAAACCACACAGATACACTATATACTGGATGTATTCATACTGAGGGGTTGGAAGCACGTGGCCTCGGTTTCACCCACAGGAAATCTGCATTGAGTCATATAATCCTGAACTAGCAGTAATGTGTATTCGGTGCTTCTGCTGTAGAAC
>JAXDDW010000008.1:12247500-12272500 GCA_034670385.1 Hoplostethus mediterraneus
ATGATAAAAAAGGCACCGCCATGCGCAGCAACAGTGCAACAATCACAACGCCGAGTCCTCAGAAACTTTAGGGAGTCGTAACGCGCTTATTGTTTGGTATGAAATCCCATTTCACCGTGTAATGAAATTAAGCACGGCCCATGCTTCTTCTCCTCTCCGCTCTTGGATGTGAATGATGCGTTTGCAAATGGAGTCGCTGTGTGATACTGACTCTCTAGCTCCATCTTTATTTCACTCACCTTCTCTCTCTGTTTATCCCTCCATTTTCTCTCTCTCTCTCTCTCTCTCTCCCTCTCCCTCTCTGTATAGAGCCATATTTTGTCAGCACGGTGGAGTGGGGACCTCACATCTACTTCTTTTTCAGAGAGATGGCCATGGAGTTCAACTACCTGGAGAAGGTACAGAAGTCATGCTGCACTGATTTCAACCCTTATAAATTGGATGTCTAATATTGAGCACAAAGGACATTTAAAAAAATATCCTCCTTAGCAAATTCCTGAACCCTGAACATCCAGGTCTATTCATATGAGAATCTATCAAAAGGACTATAGAGGAATATGAGAAGAGCTGTAAAGTGCAGGTCCATCTGTAAGGAGATGCTGTTAATGTATTTCTGCAGTCATTATTTGAATGTCGGTATCAGTTGTTTCTGCTGACCTTTCATCCTTTCAGTAGTTTGTCTTATCCAATCCAACAAATCACCATCCGAGCAAACAACTCACGTCAGAATTAACCTGCGAAAGGCCTTTCCTGTTCCTGTCTGTTTTCTGCCGTTGCTTAATAATAATAAAAAAAAGTCGGTGTCAAGAAGAAACCGCTTCCTCTAATAAATTAGCAGTTCACATTTGGGGCTTCTGGCTTGGAGTGTTTACAAAAAGCAGAGTAAGTGGATATTTAAACAGCATGGATGAGGGTGTTCAAAGAAGCAATTTTGAGATGCGCTGACATTTTCATGAATAATTGATATCAGATTTACCATTCTAAAACAATGATCTGTCAAAACAGGGCTCACGCACTGCAAATAGCATGCAGATGACTCTCTTTAGAGATCATCCTGCAGGAGAAGAGAGCTTTTAAACCTGTTTGGAGATGAAACGCAAGCTCCGGAAACCTTTCCCAACTCCCCTGCTTAGTTACACGAGTTGCATGTCGGGCTGTGTTTCCAGCGGGGGTCCGTGTCTGTTCCCGCGTGTGCGGTTAGGTATTTGTATGACTGCATCGGCCTCTCTGTGCGTGACTGCTTGCAGGTGGTGGTGTCCCGGGTGGCCAGGGTGTGTAAGCGTGACCTGGGCGGGTCTCAGCGAGTCCTGGAGAAACAGTGGACCTCGTTCCTGAAGGCACGTCTGAACTGCTCCGTCCCCGGCGACTCCCACTTCTACTTTAACCTCCTCCACTCCACCAGCCCCATCATCAGGATGCACGGCAGGGATATCATCCTGGGGGTGTTCTCCACACCGGGTAACAGGTATAACTTAGACACACACGCACACGCACACACACACACAACACTGAAAAAACACAAATATGCACTTATAATCTCTCTCTCACACAAACACAGACGTACAAATACAAGCGCAGACACTGTAAATCAATACGCAATTTTTCTGCCTTGAAATGAGAAGGTCTTATTTGGTGGGGTGTGTGTGTGTGTGTGTGTGTGTGTGTGTGCGTGCGTGCATGAAGTGCATCTCTTCATGAAGTGAAGAGATTTCAATCCATGTCCTCTCTGGACAGAGAAAGAGGGGGATTTCATCATACTGTGATTGTTGATACAGAACTACACAAACATGGACACATCAAGACGCCGTACCCACGGAGAAGGAGATAGACAGACAGTGTGTGGTGATAATACTGGACTGGAGAAAATACTGGAGAAAATACTGGACCGCTGTAGTCGGCTCCGGCCTCCCTGACGTCTGGAAGAGAAGGCCTAGCAAAGCCCCAGGGAGAGAGAACTGGGCCATGTGAGGCGCACGGGTCAAGATCACGGGGTACACGGTAATTTCAGGCACATGGAAAGCTTTAGGTAAGGACAAAAGGATGATTTGTTGAAAGGCAAGATTACATTGAAAAACAGGGAGAGGGGGGAGAGGACAGGAGGCTAGAGGAGAGGAGAGGAGGCTAGAGGAGAGGAGACCAGAGGAGGAGAGAGGAGAGGAGACCAGAGGAGGCTAGAGGAGAGGAGGCTATAGAGGAGAGGAGACCAGAGGAGAGGAGGCTAGAGGAGAGGAGACCAGAGGAGAGGAGGCCTAGAGGAGAGGAGACCAGAGGAGAGGAGAGTGATGCTGCCTGGTAAATGGAGGATTAGGGGAGAGTGAGGATGTTTGCACAGCCAGTGGCAGCACAAACAGTAAAGTAGGGAAATTAAACAGAGAGGCGGACGCAGATGTGGCAGAAATACTTCTGTGTGCTGCACATATACTTAAGATCCTTTAGGTGCACCGACTCTGGGAGTCTGTCCACGCTGTAAAAGTGTAATTTAATCTTAAAACAAGTGAAAACAATCTGCCAATGGGGTGAGATCATTTCCCTTGACTTCCCTGTACCACTGACAGATGTTTTCATCGATCAGCAGACAAGAAAAATAAGGTTTTAAGACTGAACAGGAGACTGAATGTGAGCCGTACAGAGGTAAACAGCTAACTGTTAGGATCGGGTTTTGCTCTGTTTCATACAATACTATGGGTTAATAGTGCTAACAGGCTCAAAGCATAGAAAAGTGTCTGAAAGTCAATTCAGTAAACGTTTTCTGCGATAGTGCACTTAGCACTATCTGAATGGTCCTAAAGTGGTAAACAGCACTTATCTGGAAGTCCAAGCAGATGAAAACACTGAGAAACTGTCTGGAATCAACACAGTTTCCCATTCGGCAGCGCGTTTATCACCACACAGCGTCCCAGCGTACTGGAACACCGCTAACTGTTAGCCGTTTAGAAATGTGGGTCTTGAATGTGAGACATACTGGACAACCAATGGACTACCCTATCTCCCAGTAACAGCCTCAGAGTGGATGACAGGAGAGGAGGAAGGAAAGGCAAAGAGAGAGAGAGAGAGAGAGAGAGAGAGAGAGGAGAACTGGAGGAAGAAGTGAAAAATAAAGAGGGAGAAGTTGAAAGTTGGTCAAGTTGGTAAGCTGTAAAGAGAAGAGGATGAGGGGAAGACAACCTGAAGGACAAGGAAGTCAATAATGGACAACATGTGGATCCTTTCTTCTCTGAGATCTAAAACTGTTTCATCCGCTGCATCTTATCTGTGTGTTTGGAAGGACCTCGCTGTGAGAGCAGACAGTGCCTGCAGAGAGGGATGGATGCGAGACACACACACACACACACACACACACACACACACACGCACACACAATGGTTCCCAGATAACAGTATTAACAGCATGCCATAGAGGAGAACCAGCTGAACACACACACCCCTGCCTGGGTAAACTGCTCCCGGGCACTATTTTAAATGAGTGGAGAGAAAGAGAGAGGGGGGATGATGGAGGGACAGGGGGATGAAACAAGAAGAAGAAGAAAGAAGAGAGGTGAGGGTATGAAAAGGAGCGGCAAACCTCCCAGTGCTCCTGTGTGGCCCACTGCGCCCACACCGGCTAAGAGCTCACCAGACAAATTGCTTTGGCTGGCAGCATGCGGTGAAAACAGCGTGAGGCAGGACCTGGGAATGAGCAAGTAGCAAATTCTACTCCGTTTCGCCCTGTGCAACGCATGTGCCGCCGTAGTATGGGAATTATGGGATGGCGGCGAGGTTTTTACAAGGCCTTCCCACAATCTCCCCTGGACACTCCTGGTTGCTTGTTTCCTCCATGCGCCCTGCAAAAGCCCCGGGAACAGGGGATAACTTTACAGCCACATACCAGCTCCTCACCTGTGATGGAGTTGCACGCCGCATCTGCAGGATCCCTCCCGTCTCTGCTTATGTGACTTGATGACGGGATGAGAGAGAGAGAGAGAGAGAGAGAGAGAGAGAGAGAGAGAGAGAGAGAGAGAGAGAAAGTGGCGCCTAGAGAGCTTGGCAACCTCCAGAATGTAAAATCCTCCCCGGCTGCCGGTTCCCTTTGTGTGTCCACCTCTGGTGCTCCGGGGCTCTTCCTCTCTCTCCGAGGGGGGGGGGGGGGGGGGATGAAAGAGGAGCGTGGATTTCCTGCTGACTCTTGATGCTCGAGAGGTCAAGGGAGCCCAGGGAGCAACAGGGGGGACGGGAAAGGAGAATGTGAGAGCGATCGAGAGAGAGAGAGAGAGAGACATGGGGAGGGGAAGTGTCTGTCCTGTAACGGTGAGAATCGTTGCGTCAAAATAAAAGGAGCGAGATGTCAAACTGGACCTCTGGAGGCTTTCGCTAACGTCTTCACCGCGCTGCGCTGGACAGGTCTTGGCCATTTTTAGTTATTTGTTGCTATGCAGTTGGAAGCTGAAAACGAGTACAGCTGCTTGAGTGGACTGGAGTGGGCTCGTTAGGCGTAATGGGGCTGCGCAGGAAAGCGAGGGAAACATCCCATGCAAAATAAAGTAAATCAAGTGCATCCTGAGAGCGGGAGGCCAAGCTCGGTTCTGGTTGCGAAGAATCCCAATGTGACAGCGGGATGGGAAAACACAGCGAGAGTGGAGTGGAAATCGGGAGGACAAGGAGCAGGAGGAGAACGGGCTTTACGGCACCAGGAGATATGTGACACGGGGGGAGGGGGGGGGAGGGGGGGGGGGGAGGGGAGGAGGCACAGATGTGCTAGTTAGTCCCCCTGGACCCACGCGAGGAGAGAGGGAGCGGAGGAATGCAAAGCTAGGGAGCTCGCTGGAGACGGAGGGAAGGCCTATGGGGAAAAGAAGAGTGTGAGCAGCTGACAGGAGAGTCGTGTCACCGGGGAGATGGGAGTCGCAGAGGTACTAGCTAGTCTCCCCCCCCTCCCCCTGGGCCAGGATGGTAGGGTTGGGGAGAGAGGAGAATACACACAGGGCCCTGATGTGGAAAGGTCAGGAAGTGTACAAAAAAAAAAAAAAAAAAAAGGTAAGATGCTTACAGTAGGATAAAGGAGAGAAAAAGAATGACAGAGTAAAATTGAAGATGAAGATAGAGAGCAGAAGTTGAGCCCGGATGTGAGACGAAGATGCTAGCAGGAAGAAAAACAGAAGAGTAAAGGATTGAAATTGAAACTTCTCCTTGCCCCCTCCTCCTCCACTTCCTCTTCTTCCTCTTCTTCCTCTCCTCTCCTATCCAAGGCATCATGTGTGCGTGGGTGTTGTGTTATACCAAGCTGTCAGTGAGCTTGTTAAACAGTGAGGAAGTGGTCTGGACTCGGCAGCACCCTACAGATCTAGCCTGGACAACTTGTCACTCAGCCCCTGGTCAGGGGGAGAGAGAGAGAGAGAGAGCGAAGGACGAACAAATGCAGGAGGAGGGAGAGAAAGGGACGGGCAGAGTTTGAGTGAGAGCGAATTCACAAGCGTAGAAATAAATAAAATAAATAAAAAATGAACAGACGAAGAAAAAAAAGGTGAGAGAGAGAGTGACACGGAGCAGAATTAACATGATTATGGGAGGAAAAACAGCCCGAGGCCTTTCTGACTCTCTCTGTTCGACACAGAGCCTTATACAGAGTGACCTGCAGAGAGAGAGAGAGAGAGAGAGAGAGAGAGGGACAGGTGGGGGGGGGGGGGGGGGGGGAGAGAAGGTTGAGACAGAGAAAGGAAGCCAAGCTGGCATCGGTGCATCGGTGCATCGGTTGGCAGACATGTCACGCGCAACATCTGGTGCCTGTGGTCCCGAGAGAGACGCCGTGGCGTCCGCAGATACGCCTGCAGCTCTGCCGCGCTGGCCGGGGTTGAGTCGCCTCCCCGCCCATGAATGCTGAGTACCGGGGGGGGGTGAGACGGTGTGACCTGATCAAACGGCACATCGGGACAGCGAGACTCCCCCCCCCGCCGACATCCGGCCTCCAGGCACCGCCTTCACAAACAAACCCTCCTGCGACTATCACAGGGGCATTCGACTGAAGCGCCGCACAGCTCGATACTGAATGCGGTGGGGGGGCAGCCTGCGTAGGTCCTCACACCAGTTGGACACCATCTTGTTTTGAAAGTTGGGGGGGTGGGGGGAGAAAGAGACGGGGTAGGTGTGGGCGCCCGGTAGCAGCAGGCTGCAGGTGACTCAGTCTCTCGGGGGTTTTGTGTGTGTGTGTGTGTCTGTGTGTGTGTGTGTGTGTGTGTGTGTGTGTACGGCGCTGCGGAAGTGTAAGCCCTTAGTCACCGACACTCAAACACACACTCGCTCCACGCACACCATTAGTCACTGACGAGGACACGTTGAGTGTGGGGAGCAGGTCTCTGAGCGGGAAACAAGACTAATGTTTTCACTCATTCCTCGTCTTGTCCTGGAATTACTCTTTCTTTCACTGTCTCTGTTGTAGTACTTTTCATTAGCTGTGTGTGTGTGTGTGTGTGTGTGTGTGTGTGTGGGCTATGGTTTCCTATTAGAGCAGATGTTCCACTCCGCGTTGGTGGGTTCATGTGTAGTTAAACAGCCTCCGAGGTGCAGGAGTGCTTTTTACTGGAACGTGTTGTTGGGTTCATTTCCTCCGTGAGACTCGTCCCCTCTTTGTGCAGGCGAGACTCTTCAGTGACTCATTTCCTATTTCGTTTCATATTCCGGGAATTACAGCCAAGATCTTTTCGAGGGTCTAATCCGGCGATTGCATCCGCTGCATATCTCTGCTGCTCCCACTGAGCTGACAGTGTCTATCTCACCCTGTCTTTCTTTTCCTTCTCAGCAACAATTTCCTTTGTGTTCAAGCATTTCGATGTCAAAGTACGAACAGCCCGAATCCAATTTGTCGTCTTTGCCGTGCGCCTGCCTCCCTCTCAGGCTTACAAGTCACTTCATGTATTTTAACTTTTTTCTTTTCCTTTTCCATCCTTTCAGTCTATTTTTCAGTTATTTACCTTGTGCTTTTCTTTTTCCCTTCAACTGTTCCTCCTGTTCCTTCAGAAAGCAAAGCCTACCTGACACAGGAGTGACAGTCATTTCAAATCAATCCGATGTGTTTTATTGACTGACAGTCGCCTTATCTCACTCAACCTCTGTCTCATCACCTCTTTCTCACCCTCTCTCTGTAGTATCCCAGGTTCAGCAGTGTGTGCCTTTGACATGGAGCAGCTGGCTGCGGTGTTTGACGGGAGGTTCAAGGAGCAGAAATCACCTGAGTCTATCTGGACGCCTGTTCCTGATGAAGTCATTCCAAAGCCAAGGTGGCTGTCATTACTTTATTCAGCCCATACAGACTGGTCACTGTGTGACTGTGATCAGAGAATTATGACAATATAGTAGAAATGGTTTTAATTAGCCATACTACCCAATTTTCTGCCCTAAAAAGGCAAACAGCAGCAACAAATTTCTGTTTGTTTTACAGGTCAAAGGTCACAGCTAGGGTTTAGATTCCATATCAACAACAATTCTACCCATAAATGTGACCTAGCAATGACATACAAGTCATTTGGCTGTTTGGGCCAATTTAGTTGGCGGTAAAAAGAAAGGGAAACTGAGTAAACATGCGTTGAACCATGGTGTCCCCTTAATTCCCTTCCCCAGGCCCGGTGGCTGTGCGGTTCAAGGTTCCAGGTTTAACTCCTCCAACTCCTTCCCCGACGAGATGCTCAACTTTGTGAAGACTCATCCTCTGATGGACGAGGCCGTGCCCGTCACTGGGACAGAGTCCCTGGATAGTCAGAACCATGGTCAGGTGAGGCCTGTGCTCACACTCAACACATAAAACATGTGCGCACACACACACACACACACACACACACACACATACACTTACATACAGATGTGTCTGCGTGTAAACAGAAACATGTGCCTTTAGCCTGTCTGCTGGGGTCCTTCTGTTGAAGCTCGTCTGGTCGTTTGGGTGTGAAAGCCTGTAGTAGTGTAGTAGCAGGCAAGCAGCTGTAGCACATCAAGTCCCAGATGCATGGACGCCTCTCTCTCCCCCCTCTCTCTCTCTCTCCCCTCTCTCTCTCTCTCTCTCTCTCTCTCGCTCTCTCCTCTCTCTCTCCCTCTCTCTCTCTCTCTCTCTCTCTCCCTCTACCGTATGGACTCCCACTGGCGACCAGCCACCAGGGGATTACAGGGACTCGATGTATGTGGAATATTAAACTCCCAGCAGAACATGGTTTCTATTCTCGACTGTTGACTCAGTTCAGCACCATGTTTCTATTGTTCCAAGACAATCCCGTTGACTTGACGGTTATTATTAATGACTGAACGTCTGGCGTAATTACTTTATTATGCAGAGCTGATGAACATTTTTTTTGCTCTGTGGGATTCATTTCATTTTGCAGAGACTCAGGAGAAAATGTCCTATCATGCATTTGTCCATATTTTGCGTCTGAACCGATCCCTAGTAATGCACTTAAATCGTATACTCTGCAGGATCTATTGAATGAGCCTGTAGTTGTCATGGAGGCAGGGTCCCAAATGAGCCATACCACTCTGCTGTTGTTATTAATACAGTTCTGCATCTCTCCCACTGTGCAGGTACCAGTTGAATAAGATGGTGGTGGATACAGAGGCCGGGCCCTACAGAAACCGCACCGTCCTCTTCCTCGGCTCCAGCAGAGGCACCATACTCAAGTTCCTCATCATGCCCAACCAGGACAACACCGTCACCAACACCAACGTCTTCCTGGAGGAGCTGGAGGGATACAACCCCGATAAGTAAGACGCTGTACAGAGAAACAGAGATGCTAACGGAACAACGCGGTACATTTTGAATAGCTGAGGCACGTACAGTGGAGGAGCTTGCAACGGTGAAAGCGCTTGACAGAGAACATATAGACAGAAGGAGCGACTGGGAAAGGGTTAAATGACATCTGGGGTTGATGTATACACAGCTAGCTGGTGGTGTGAAACGGCTAGAAAAGGGCTGACAGACGAAAACATGACATATGTTGAATTATGCAGAAAACCTCACCTTTTCTTTGGGGGTGTGGGGGGGTGGAGTGGGGGGTGGGGGGGTGGAGTGTGGGGTAGAGATACATGTAATTGCTGCAGGAGCTGGAACAATGCAACCTCATACAGAGAATACAAATAGGGCAAATAGAGAAGAATAGGATTAGAGGCTAATGTTCATTATCAGGAAATCTAAACTCCTAATCTCCTAATGAGGTTGAGGTTGAGGTACACGGAGGTGCCAGGGGAATTGGAAAATAATGAAATGAAGATAAAATCATATCATCCTTAATTTTGAACAAAAGTTACATGCTATCAGAAAATGTGATCTCTTATCTCCGTTCTGAGCTGAATCGTATTTAATATCTGGATCAGGATGGGATGGACAGGACTTAGGACATGACACGAGGTAGGCTGCTGTTTTACTAGCTTGGAGGCCTGACATCATGTACTGGACATTGGGTACAATGCCTTAGTGAAGTCTCGTGTTTGTGCTGTCTGTCGTCAGTATGCCACATGGTGCATGGCTGCAGGGCGGGAGAGGAGAAGACTGTTCCACAGATGTAGTGAGCTTTAGTTTGTTATTATCTTTCACCAAGGCTAATTAGGAGCATTATAAAAGAAAGACTTTGTAAACGCTAGCTTACTGCTGCTAATTGTGCCCCCTGATCTGATACTGAACATGCAGACAACAACTGGAGACAAAGGTTTCTTTTCTTTTTAGCCAATTGTTTGAAACACTGTTGAATCTATATACTATCAACTGGAGGCGTGTCACTTTTACTTCCCTTCCTCTACTCATTTGTGTCTCAACTCATCTGTTATCTTTCACAAGTGACAAAATGAGGAATAGCGATGACGAGAGTGGGAAGTCAGACGAGGGGACTAGCTGATGAATGTGCTGGTGTGAATTGGAGCCGGTATGTGAGGGATAATTCGGTGTGCCTGGTGAGCCCAGTAGGGGCTCAGTGACAGTCCCGCCGTCCCAGCAGGCACCGAGCTAATCAGAAGACAGAGTATAGTGCACAGAACCCAGATCAGTATTTTTCCTTTTGTGTTCCAGGCCAGCACCCCCCCCCCCCCCCCCCATGACACCACACACACACACACACACACACACACACACACACATGCCTTCTGTCCAGTAATGAATCCTGGAGTATGTAGACAGAAGCAGGGCCACTAACACAGACGTCCTATAACAGAGGACAGCACAGATAGAGATCACCACAGCCAAATTGGTTTGTGATTGGCTGGCTGCCATAATGAACCAGGAAATGACCCGAGAGACTCACAACACTAATGGGGCCTGTACCTTCTTCTATTTTCTCCAGCTGTCTGCCCCTTATTACTTCAGGTTTTCTCTCTCTTAGTTTCTTTTCATGAGTTCTCTCTGAGTTGCTCTTTATTTTTCTTTCTTTCATCTTTCATATTTCTTTCTTTCTTTCTTTCTTTCTTTCTTTCTTTCTTTCTTTCTTTCTTTCTGCATTATCTACATTTTTTTGTTTCATTTTTTGTTTCATTCTGTCTTTCTTCCTTTCTTCCTTTTTTCTTTTTTTCCTTCTTTCTTTCTTTCTGCATTATCTACATGTTTTGTGTTTATTCTCTCCTCTCTGTTTCTCTGTGTTTCTGTCCCTGTCTTTTCTGCTCATCGTGTTATTAGTTATGAAGGATGAGTCCTAGCTTGGCCTTGGCAGAATGATAGATTGTCCTTAATGATGTGGGCCCACCGCAACGTTATTACCATACGGCATCCGTATACAACGGCTGCACGAGTGCACATGTGCAGAAAAAGGTGTAGCTCCTCTGCTCAGAGGCAGGTAGCACACGCTGCCACAGCTCTAAGTGCCAATTAGAGGGGCTTCGGTACCTAGCTGCTGTTTGTGATGACCCCTCACACCTCCGCGATAAGCATAGTGCACATTTAGCTTGACACTGTGACAACCAGCCACATGGATACTTTTATAATGGTTTTTGTTTATAGAACTGTGTGTGTGTTTGGTGGCGTTTCACATTTAGATGTGAGGAATTCTGCTGCTGTAATGCTTTGAGTGAGGTCAGAGGTTTAATGACTAGCCTCTGGTCCAGTAATTGAAATTGCCTAATGCATTTTGTGTTTGTTTTGCGTGTGCCTGCCTGTGTGCGTGTGTGTGTGCGTGTGTGTGTGTGTGTGTGTGTGTGTGTGTGTGTGTGTGTGTGTGTGTGTGGCTCCAGGTGTGGTGAAGACTCCCCCCAGGCCAGGCAGCTGTTGTCTCTCACTCTGGATAAGATGAGTCACACTCTGCTCCTGGCCTTCCCGTCCTGTGTGGTCAGAGTACCAGTGGCACGGTGCCAGCTCTACTCACGATGCATGAAGTAAGTCCGCAACATACACGACATGGCAGACACCGTGTAATGTATATAATGGAATAATGGTCTGGGGCTGTTTTTCATGGTTCGGGAACCTTGGTTCCAGTGAAGGGAAATCTTAACACGACAAGATACAATGAACAGTTTGGGGAAGGCCCTTTCCTGTTTCAGCGTGACAGTGCCCCTGTGCACAAAGAGAGGTCCAGACAGAAATGGTTTGTTGAGATCGGTGTGGAAGAACTTGACTGGCCTGCACAGAGCCCTGACCTCAACCCCATCCAACACCTTTGGGATGAACTGGAATGCCGTCTGGGAGCCAGGGAGCCGACTGGGAGCCTGGGAGCCAACTGGAAGCCAGGCCTCATCGCCCAACATCAGTGCCCAACCTCACTAATGCTCATGTGGCTGAATGGAGGCAAATCAGCAGCAACATCCAGTAGAAAGCCCTCCCAGAAGAGTGGAGGCAGCAGCAAAGTTATAGCAGCAACTCCATATCAATGCCCGTGATTTCGATGAGATGTTCGATGAGCAGGCGTCCACATACTTCTGGCCATGTAGTGTATATGTGCATGAATGTGGCAACACGGTGGCGTAGTAAGTAGAGAGACCCAGATTGAAGACCCCCGCCTGTTCTGTAGCTGAACCTGTACTACAAGGCTCTGCTCCAGTGGAGTAGGAGACTGGTTGTACTGGGAAGCTCCCCGGTGTGAACGTGTGTATGAATGTGAAGCAGAGCGTCACTGAAGAAGGGCAAGCATCAGGATATATATTTAACATCAGGATACAAACACCTACACACACACACACAAATACAGACACATGCCCTTGCCTGCACACTACCGATTCATCATGCCTCTGGACGATGCCTCTTAGGACCTAGTGACACACTAACAGAGCCCAGCACACACACACACACACACACACACCACCTCATCAGGCATGCAGTGTGCTCACTGAACCAGGTGAATCACACAGGCGTGTAATCCAGAACACATTAAGGAATGCCCGCTCGCTGTGCGGGGTGTGTTTAGTGTGTGTGTTGAATGTGTTTAGATGTGGGTAAGGGTTAATGTACTGTATGCATGTGTTTTCAAGAGTTCTTAGTCATGCTTCAGTGGCTTCATGTCTGCTGGTTTTTTTCAGTCCTGTGAGCAGTGTGTCTAAGTGTGTGTGTGTGTGTGTGTTTTTTTCTCTGCAGGAACTGTATAGCCTCCAGGGACCCCTACTGTGGCTGGACCAGAGGCAGCACCTGCTCGTTCCTCAGACCCGGGACCAGGTAAGACACCTCTCCGTCCCGATAGACGTCACCTACCTGCCCTGCGTCAGCATAGCTGCCTCTCGGGCCGTTCGTCACACTGACTCGCTGTCTGGTTCATTTCTCTGTGTCCGTCTTTATGAATCTGGTGGTTTTTGTGTTCTTACTTTTGTCTCTCCTCGCCCTACATGTTGTCTTCTGTCTTGCCGGTAGTATCCCCATTAGGGCCCGTTTGTGCTGGACTGTTTCTTCATGCTATATTTCAGCTGAGGTTATCTTCCTTAAAGCACACCTGATGGACCACCTGCAGAGATATGATATATTATTTAGCAGGTCTGGAAGTCCTTAGCTCTAGCTGTGACTATTTGGGCCTCTGAGTAACATCTGTGTCCTCACAACCCATCCTCAGTGAGTCTAAGTATCCTCCCCACAGTCTGCTCCTTATAACGTTATTGATTCAGGATGTCTGCTGTTCCTGTTAAACACGGCTACATTCTTTCACTTAGCTTAGCTAGCAAGTGGTGGGCATATAACGCTGTGTGTGTGTGTGTGCGTGTGTGTGTGTGTGTGTGTGTGTGTGTGTGTGTGTGTGTGTGTGTCTCTCTGAGTGTGCCTGTCTGCATTTGTCTTTGTGTCTGTGTGCACATGTATTTCCAGAAGGTGTGTGTGTCTGTGTCTAGGTGTGTGTGTGTGTGTGTGTTAGGTGTGTGTGTGTGTGTGTGTGTCTGTGTCTAGGTCTCTCTCTCTGTCTGCTACTGGCTGGCTGTCTTGGAAGCTCACCTCTAGTTGAGGGCCGCCTCCCTCCCTCCTCTCTGTCCGCACCGAGTGAAATCAAATCTCTCTCTAGTCAGGCTGCTTATTGCATTAGGCGCTCACAACACAGGTGTAGTGGCAGCAGAACAGACAACGAGGGCTTTAAAGACCACCGCAGGCCGCCTGCTTATACTATTAAAGGCCTCTGTGTTGGTCTTGATTTGATTTGCCAAGGGCGGTCAACTCAGCAATCGATTTTGCATTGAGTTGCTGTGGATTTCCTCTTTGTGGAATAACGCAAGCTCTCTTTTGCAAACCGACACCGGGAGAGAGAACGGAAGAGCTCGCCGTCGCTCAGCATCGGATTGTAATTTGGACCGGTGTGATCGTGTGTTTTTCTTATTA
This sequence comes from Hoplostethus mediterraneus, assembly GCA_034670385.1. Taxonomy (NCBI): domain Eukaryota; kingdom Metazoa; phylum Chordata; class Actinopteri; order Trachichthyiformes; family Trachichthyidae; genus Hoplostethus; species Hoplostethus mediterraneus. The sequence continues at coordinate 12,261,211 of JAXDDW010000008.1, forward strand.
AAGTTGTTCTGTTTGCTCGTATTGTTTTAATGGGAGGTGAATGATGGATGTGTTGTTTTATTGTGTGTGTGTGTGTGTGTGTGTTTTCATCCGGTGTTCATTTTGCTCACAGTTGTTATCCTGCTGCTAAAAATGGTGCTCTAGTGACAATGAATCCTTCATCTCATTTAGCTTCCAGAATACAGTGACAAACCACTACCATTACATAGTAAACAACTACTCCAGATTGCTATCCTGCCGACAGTACTCGACGTGCACAAACTCACACACGCAGACACAAGGACGAACACATACACACACACACACACACACACACACCAACACACACACACACCAATGCTAATGTATACAAACTAAATGGCCCGCGGTCCGTGAGAGGCAGCCAACCGAACATTATTCTTTATTGATATGACAAGTGTTGCAGATTCACAACGCTGCCCAGCTCATTTCTCACAGCTCGGCATTAAAAGCATGAATGTTGGCCGGGCTGCTGTCTGGGCCTTTAGCTAATTGCAGAATACTGAATCTGTAAGCGCCGAAGACCCAATGAGCCAATGAGCCAATGAGCCAATGAGCCAATGAGCCTCCCCCGGCAGCCTCAGGCAGTTTCTACCCTCTGAAAAACATGCTTCTTCAAAGGTGATTCATTGAGCCGATTGAGCTACCACTTGAAGACCCATGTGAACCTCTTAAATGGTTCTGTCCAAGTCCATGAGGTTAACAACCTGTTAGTAGGACTCTACTGTATCAGTGAACACTAGGCAGTCAATGTAAACCTAATCCAATCATTCATTAAAAGGCCTTGCCCACATTGCATGCACAGTACGTCAGCATGTTGGTCTCTTTGGGTGTACGTCTACTATTTTTTATGGGTTTATTGAAAACCTCGTTGAAAGATGTCCTTATAGCAGTTGGATGGTTGTGTTACTGGACCAGTCAAAAGAACAAGCTTTCTGCCTTTTCACCAAGAGAGTATGTTTTAATTAAATCACTGCACTAAGCCCGTTTGTAAACTAAAATGTCTTTGTTCCAGGAACATGACCTTCATGCTGGATGTACATGTGCAGTTATGTAGCCGACACACACTCAAACACACACACACACACACTCACTTATCGTCTGTCTGTAGCGTCGTGTCGCTGTTTTTCTGCTCTGGCTGAGAGCAGTTGTGTTTTTCCTGGTCCAGAGAGCACCTGGCCTCTCTGTGCTACTCTCATTTCCTCTCTGGTTCCTCAATTTGTCATATGTTTTTTTGTCAGAGCGTCCTTTAAGTTTCCCATGGTCTCCTGTGACCCAAATGGGAAATGAGTTTTAAAGTGCCGGGATGAAGATGTCGACTTTCTCTCATCATTCATATCTAGAAATTGAAATGTCTATTTTGCTTTCAGTAACATTACTTATTTTCTCTTCTGTCGTTACAATGATAGATGATGAGTTTTCCCTTACACGTTACACATTTTCTAATGAGAACAAGCCAAAATAAGAGCAGTTAGTCATAGCATTGTCTACCTACGTAAGTGTTAAAGGAGCTTGGATGATATAACCTCTTGTGTAACTTGTTGTCCTCCGCCGTAACATTGAGATAGCTTTCCTTTATCAGAGTGGATCTGTGCTGTGGTGTCAGGAGCCAAGTTGCTGTGTACTGCCTTTGTGTCTTCTGATTAATGACTGTGTCTCCTCTCCACTGCAGACTGCCGTTCGAGCAAGATGTTGAACAGGGAAACGTGGCCCACTTGGGTGACTGTGACGGTAAGAGGACCGAGTCTCGTCTGTGTGTGTGTGTGTGTGTGTGTGTGTGTGTGTGTGTGTGTGTGTGTGTGTGTGTGTGTGGTGCCAATAGCTGTTATATCTCATAGCTCTCCTGTCCGACTCAGCTCCTTACATAACGTCTTCCTCTCCGGGGTAAACAACATGATACGGTGAAACACAGAAAGTCAGCTCTGCAGTGTATACCGTAGAAATCTGCAAATAAACACAAGACAAGTCCCAAGTACACCGAGTTGAGTCTCTCTCCTCCCGAGGGTAACCGCTATCATGCAACATAGAGATGGTGGCCTGCTAGTCTGATCCCTATGTATGTTTAAGTTGACTTTGTTCCACTTCCTGTTTACTCTGTCCTCTGGTGATGTTTAGAGGCTCTTAGTCGCTCGCTATCATCACTCCTGTCTGGTGCATATACATCTAGCTAATTATATTCAACTAAACTTTGAATTTCCCTTGATGTTTTTTCTCTCTCTCTGTGTCATTATAAAAAATAAAAAAAAAGAAGAAGTGGTGCACAGCAAAGCGAAATCTCCAGTCTAGATGCATAGCGGTGTTGGCTACTCCCATGGCTCCCCTCGCTTTGATCTGAGCTCTAATTCCGATGAGGCGTTCGTGCAAATTAATCCTATGCCTCGCCGAGTTCCCCGAGTTCATGTGCGACGCTCCCCGGGAAAGGAACAGATAAATATTGCATAACGGGGGGGGGGGGGGGGGGGGGGGGGGACCGCGAACAACTCCTAATCCTGTTTCAGATGGCGCTCTGTTTGATGCCGCTCTCTCACTTCAGGTCCTCTGACCGCCGAGCCCCAGGGGACTGTTCCTGTCTTGGGTGGTAGTCGCTCCATACTTGGTGATGAAAAGCTGGTTGTTTGCCCTCGTGGAGCTGCTCTCTCTCAGCCCTGGACCTCATATGTAGAACCTTGTAGGACTTGATGCTGATTGAAGCTCTTACAGTGGATCCCTGTCAGCGTCCATCTGGGTCTAGCTCGACGCCCATGGACTCTGAGTCTTTCTTATAGGAGATGCTGTCGTGCGCAACATCTTTCCTGCATCTATTGGCCACCGCAAATAATTGTTTCAAGCGGACATATTGTACACAAAACTCCTTCAAATGACAGTGATTGTGCGTTGCACCTTGAAAAATCTGAGGAGTCATTTCCAGAAAGAAACCGTAGTGCGGCGAATACACGCTGTTCTGCAGGAAGCTTGTAATTAAAAGTGTAACTCCTATGTCCGCTACGGTCCTCCTGTGCCAGTGGGGGAGAGATGGAGGTAGTTACTCGTGCTCTCTTCTGCGCTGTACTTGTTTTAACTTGACCCCTGGGTCAAAGACAGCAACTCTTAATAGTGCAGTCGCAGCACCTTTTCCACCCAATGTGCTTTTTATGAAATCAGCCACACACATCAACACAAACATTCGCTTTTTTAACTCATCATATATCTCAGCTGCAGTGAGGCGTGGTAGAGAGTGAGCGGTGTCCTGGCGGCCCGGTCCTCCACTGTCCGTCTTTGAGGATGCAGGGCCTGTCTTCCGGGCTCCGCGGCACGTTTGATGCTGCGTCTGATCCCGTCAGGAGCAACATGTGCCGGGGCTGAGTTCTGTTGACAGAGGTGAGCTCTGCTGTCACTAGACGAGCGGGCACCGCTGGGATGGCTGCGTTGCCACGGCAGGAATGCGAGCCAGCATCTATCTTTCGGCTGCCAGCATCACTTAGACGACGCTTTGTCTCAGATATGGTGATGAACTTAGTGCCGCAGCCTCTCTTCTCATCATATCTCTTTTTCATTTGACACTTTCTTTGTCTCTGATATTGATGCTATTTCAGTTTTTCCTGTACCTAGTTTCCGCTGAGCCCATCATTCTCTGTCTTCCGATAAGACAAAGCTTCTTTTGGCCATCTGCAAACTCAATAGGCAGTCGGAGGAAGATAGAGAGGCGCAGCTTCAATAGGCTTGTTATGACAATCTGTCACTGACACCGTTAGACTTTGAAAACCTGTGAGGAACGATTTTTATTCCGACATCACTCCCTCACACATTTGCCTTAACTTAATTTCTCTCTGTAGTCCACCCGCGCTCTGTGTGTCTCATTGTTTGTCAGCATTTGTCTTTGTGCTTGTCTACATGCGCCTTCCTCTGTCACAGCTAGACAGGACACATACTGTACACCTGTACGCACACACACACACACACACACACACACACACACACACACTGAAAACACACAGGACTTTGGATCGGCAGAAGACAGAAGGCTCTTGGTTGTTGAATTTTTCATATCTCTATATTGGACCCATTCCACCTGTCTGTATCTTGACCCAGCAGATGGGAGGTAAGATATGGTTCGCTCTATCCATCTCTCTTTGGGGAAATTTAGCAATAGATCTCACTCTCTCTCTCCTTGCTTCTTTCCTTGAGTCTTCATCCCCTGTGGTTTCAGACTGCCTGTCAAACCATTTTCCTTCTCTAACTCTGTCCCAATCCATACAATCATCATTCTTACTGTAGACTTTCTTACCGCAAAGCACTCGGTATTAAAATGCTGAATTTTTTATGTATTCTTATTTAAAATTAGCACTTAACTTTTATATTATCTCTTTTATATTATTATTTTTTTCCTTTTAATGTAAACCACTTTGCGCTGAATGATTCTGTATGAAAGGTGCTATACAAATAAAGTTTATTATTATTATTATTACTATTATTATTATTATTATTATTATTAGTAGTAGTAGTAGTAGTAGTAGTAGTAGTAGTAGTAGTAGTATTATAAGTATTATTATAGTATTATTACTACAATTATTACTTTTATTATTATTATTATTATTATTATTATTATTATATTATCATTATTATTATTATCTTTTTTATTATTTTTATTATTATTATTATTATTCTCTTTTTAGGTGAAAACAATGACCAGTTTCGTCTTTGTAGCTTATCAAAGGGACAGGCTTTGTTCTGTGCTCAAGTCCTCTGCTACTGCGATGCCTCTTCCCCCCTACGTGCTTCATCTCTCTCAGTCCCAGTCCCACTGCACTGCTTCAGAGCAGCCTTGTCGTCAGACCTCAAAGGGAGATGGATGGACGGCCTCACTTAGAGCCCAGCTAACTACCTCCCCTTTCTCCTTTAGCCAGAGAGAAGTAGCTGCTGGAAGGAGAATCGATTTTCATCTCTTTTCTGGCTGAAGGCAGTCGAATAGATATCAAGGGTGAATCTGTAAGGGGAAAGAAATGGGTTGAGAAGAGTAAAGAGGGGAGGAGAGGTTGGGTAAATCAGATCAAGGATTGGAGAGCAGGGCAAAAAGAATAAGTAAGAACGAGTGGCGAGAATGAGGGAGAGAGAGAGATTGAGAGATCATATTAAGTAGGGTGAGGATGATGAGGATGGGAAGGCTGGACGGAGGCGTGAGAGTGAATAAGGAAGAGAGGATGAAAAAAAGGTGAGGTCAGACAAGGTGAAAAGGGGCGGGGGGGGTGGTAATCACATCCGAAACTGAGAAGGAGAGGGGGGTGGGGGGGGTGAAGGTGGATGAAAGCTTTGAGAACAGGGAGGGAGGGGAGGAGCAGGGTGAGGTAAGGGGGGATAAGGTTGCTGCTGTCACGGGTCCTAGGCCAGGCCAGTGTGATAAATGGACTGAGGGTGCCACCGGCGTCTCCTCCTGTGTCACTGAGCTGTCACGGGCCTCCTCAGCCGGCGCGTGGCCAGGCTGTAACTCTGCCTCCCCTCCCTCCCATCCCTCCCATCCCTCCCATCCCTCCCATTCACATTCCACACCGTCGCTGCCGCTCCCCATATCACTCTCCTCATCCCGGGCGTCCTTGTCCTTGTCACTTTGCCCCTTGTTTCTATGTATCTTGTTTACTTTTCTTCATTTATCATAACGGGGGGGGGGATCATTTTTCCTCTACCGCCGTGGCTTTATCCTCCGAAACACCAGAAGCAGACAACAACTGTAAATGTCAGTGATGAGACCGCGGTGCGAGATCAGCGTAATTACGGGGGAAATATATTTGGGGCAGTAGAGTCTGGGGTAATATACCGTGGCTGTGGATGGCTCACTCTGCGTTGATTAAAAACACCTCCACACCTTCCCCCCACCCCACCCCGGCGTAACACACACACCTTTCAGGCGGCGCTGCCATGTTTCCTGCTTTCATCAAGCATCAGTATGTGGAGACACGCCGCTCCTCTAAACTCACTTTGATCAAAGCAGGTTTAGGGAGCACAACTTCTAATTGAGGTGATCTGTAGTGGGAAGGCCGCCTGGATGAAAGAGACGAGATCAGAGAGACGTCCTCGCTCGCGCATAGGTGTGAGTGTGTGGGTGTGTGGGGTGTGTGTGTGTGTGTGTGTGGGCGCGCATACATACATTTTTGGCTGACTCTTAACGTGTGCGTGATGTGCGAGCGTTTCTGTGCCCTCGGAAATGATAAGACAGCTCTTCACAGTGCACAAATCAATCAGCGTGACAAACTACAGACGGATGTAGTCTAACTATGTTTGAACAGTGCTCTCTCTCTGCTCGCGGAAAACTCTTAACTAACTCTGAACTCTGTACGTGTGTGTGTGTGTGTGTGTGCGCGCGTGTCAGGTAACACAAGCCTTTTCTGTAAACGGCTTAATGAGTCGGGTTCGGTCCAGGCGTCAACAGACGGTCTAAGGTGTCAGATCCACTTATGGCAGGTTATTGCGAGGTGGCGATTGGCCGGGTTCAGGTTTTTCCAGGTCGTGACCCCGGCTGGCAGGCGGATCGGTTACAACATAAACGTGGGCCTAAGTAGAACTGTCAAACTGGAAACCTTGACTCGTAAAAAAAAAAAAAAAAAAATGAGGGTAACGGCGCTCGTGGAAACATTTTTCGGGTACCCTTGCGAACAAGCAACAAGCGACTGCCAGAGCTTTCTTGGCGGCGGTAAGCTAAAGATGCCCTCGGTTTGTTTTGTTGTTGCGCAGGCGTTTGGGGAAACAAGTGGAATTGTGTTTGCACAGGAAGCTCATCAGCTAAAGTCAACTCTGTTAAACCAGCCGTCAAATGGGTGGGGGGGTTGTTGGGGGGGGGTGGCGGGGGGGGGGGGGGGGGGGTGCTGTCGCTGCAGGAGAGACAGTGCCGCTGCACCACGTTCCCTTGTTGTTCCAACTGAACGCTTTCTCAGAGCCGTGTTTTCTCTCTGGCAGTGTCTGTTGATAAAAGCAGAGTAGGCTTTCTGAAGAGTGTACGCATCCAACAAAACAATGCATACAGTAAACTTACACACACACACACACACTACACACACACACATACACACGCACACATCGCCACCCGTTCGACGTGAACTCACTCAGCCATAATGACATAGCTAGCATCGCCACAGTGTAGCTACAGATGGAAGCAATTATGGTGCTGTGAAAATATTTCCTAAAGCAAGGCGGTGTTTTGACTGGTAGAACAGCGGGTTGCAATCACTCAGTAATTGAGGTCCGCTGAAACATCAATGAGGCGAACGCAGATTGTAGATTCCATGTTAAAAAATGACGATATACCATAGAGCAAGGACTGACCCCTCCATCAATAACACACACACACACACACACACACACACACACACACACTCTCTCTCTCTCTCTCCTTGGTGGTCATCCCGTTGCGAGGAGCAATCTGCAGTAAGACAATTTGTTGGCGAATTTACGACGGTGGTCCGATCTAATTCGGTTCTAATTGCGGTGGTTTGGAGAGAGGCCTGCGCTGAGGCTCTCGTAAAAAACACACGAGCGCAGTCCTTTTGCGTTCACATCGCAGCTGGTTACAGCAGATTGTTTCACGTCTGCCCGATGATAAATCTGCATTGTGCTGTAGCGTGAACCCGAGCAGAGGAAGAGAGAGAGACAAAGCAAAAACACAGAGGCACCCATTCAACACAGTAGTCTGATGTGGTCTCCTCTTTCAGACCGAGAGGCTCGCAGAGAGAGAGAGAGAGAGAGAGAGAGAGAGAGAGAGAGAGAGAGAGAGAGAGAGAGAGAGAGAGAGAGAGAGAGAGAGAGAGAGAGAGAGAGAGAGAGCATGAGAGAGAGAGAGAGCGAGAGAGAGAGAGGGCTCTGTAACCTTGACGCCAGAGTCATCCTCCCTCCTCCCCTCTCTCCCTCTGCTGTCACTCCTCCAAGTCAGACACCAAGGACGGGGAGGGGGGGGGGGAGGGAGAGAGAGGGAGTGAGAGCAGAAGGAAAGAAGGAGAGGAGATAGAGGGAAGTAGGTGTGGTGTGTAGCGACGCCAGGCTGTGCTGTAACTCATCCCTCCCCTCCCAAGGAGCCTCTGAGTGGCTTGAAGAACAGAGCTGATCCCCTCAGCGAACACCGAGGCTGGGGCTGATGAAATAGCCTTATAGCGAGTGAAGTGCGTGGGGTGGGCGTGTGTGTGGGTGGAAGAGGAGGAGGGAGGGGGTGAGGTGAATATACAGTATGGTGCGTGCACGTTTGAGGGTAGAGATGGGGAATTTGCAGCGAGCTCTGAGATAAGAATAGCAGCCAGCATCCTCCTGAAGCCTCGGCGAGGTGCTGGGACTCCTGAAGGGCTTCTTGCTCCTTTCATCTGGCTTCTGCCTCCACTCCTCACATCTCCTTCCCCCAGAGCAGGAGCATCTGAGGGAGCCTTGAAAAAAAAAAAAAAAAAAAAAAATCTGCTGACCCCCTCGGTGAGCCACGGGTCCTGCCTGATGACACACACACACACACACACACACACACACACCCATTATCACTACCACCACTCCCATCCACTGGCTCGGCTTACTCTGCATAAAACTGAACACACGTCCGACATTGGCTTTGTCTAATATGGATGCACTTTTACACACTTACACACACACACACACACACACACACACACACACACACCTGCAGCTCGGTGGCCGGTGCTGAACAGCAGTCCTCCAGAAACCTGCCGGGTCGGACCCCGGCCAGCTTTTGTCATGCCTCATCTCAGAGTCCCGCAGTGTGACATCCAGAGCGCCGGCGCTCCCCCCGGTGAGACCTCTGGGATCGTATCTGTGTCTATCACTCAGACAGTAATCGACTAAGGCGAGTTCCTCTAACTCCCTGCATCAAACAGCACCTTTCCTCATCTCTCTGCAACACATCAATAACCGCTAGTGCTTCTCTCTCTCTCTCTCTCTCTCTTTGTCTGCATCTCTTTCTCCCTCCCCACCTCTTTCTCTCCACCTCTCCATCAGCCTCTTCCCCTCTCTTTCACCCCCAGTGCCTGTCACAACACCCGCTGTATTGATCACCTTAAAGGCTCTTTAGTCCAGTTCAGCAGACAGGCTGCGAGTCTGAGCATTCGCCCCCCCCCCCCCCGGGGGTTGGTGCACCTGAGAGGCCTTGGCCCGCGTCACAGCGGAGACCGCTATTAAAGACCTCCTGTAAATCAGCGGCGCGGGCGGACAGGTGAACGAACGGGGACGGAGCGCATTCAATCAGCCAACCAGATGGTGTTGGAGCCACAACACAAGGCCTGATGGTTTAATCATTCCGCTAAAACCTTCAGAAAATTTGGTCCAAGTCCAACACCTCGGCACCGGGGCGGGGGGGGTGTTAACATATAAAACAAATTGGCTTGTGTTTTCAGCTGGTGGCCGTATAGTATAGCACCGGCGCGTGCACGTGGCTCCGGCGTGCACGTGGCTCTGATGTGATATATAACGGCGCTAGCATGTGAGAAAGATTAAGTTGAAATTGCCTGGTACATGATTGGGGAATGAGAGATATGAACCCCTGGGTGGATCGTTAGACCGCGTGGTCCTGCTCCCCCCGGTTTATTGCCTGTGACAGATTGTGAGTATTTATTATTAGTTTCCAAGGTGCGCTTTCCCTTTGCACCCAAAATGAGAATATCAATTACCATCCCACTCTACCGCCGACACCGTAAGCCACGGGTTATGGTGCGAAAGAGTCAAAACTACATCCTACTGGGACACGCACATGCACACACGCACTCACGTCTGACACACGCACACACACTGCTCTGGAAAACAATTTATTTCACCACAGTGTCCGCCACAGCCCACTTACCTTGTTTGGATTGGATGCAGCTGAAACTGCTAACAGACTCGCCCTTGTTAAGCCGCCTTTTGCGAAAGGTTGACCAGACTGAGAAAACAAGGTCTCCTGATATAATTGAATCCACAAACTCAACGAGGAACATTCCTGACAGCAACATGTGTGCATAGACTGTGAAAAAAACATTTATGGAGAACAAAAAAAAAAAAAAAAAAGTCTTAACTTTTGATTACATGGCACGGGGAGGGAGGGAGTCAGCCTCCCGTGATGAATTTAACACAACCGCATTCCTCAAAGCAAGTGGAGGCCTCATTTACCCCAAGCACAGAGGGACCTTTCTATCGGCACGAAAAGGGAGAAAAGGTAGAAAGAAACCAAGACAGACTAGACATAGTGTCAGAGGAAGAAGAGGGGATAGAGTTAAAAATGGGGAGAGGGAGCCAAAGAGAGAGAGAGCGAGAGAGAGTGAGAGTGTATAGGCAGCAAGAGACTTCTGCAGGTATGTAATTATGCAGTCATCATCTGAAACTTTGACTCGGAGCCAGCCGGAGCCTGATGTGCCCTCCTAACAGGCCCGGCTGAAGACCTGAATCTATTACCGGCAGGTTTTTCACTGGAGATTTTATGGAGTTTTAATTGCAAACACATGGCTGGTGTGCATAAATGTTTTAATATATTGATCAGCCGGGTGAAAGACAGGCACGTCCGACCGGCCCTCAGGAGTTCTTGTTGTTGGGTTTTACTTTATTTATTTATTCATTTATTTATTTATTTATTTATTTATTTATTTCCCAAGCAGAAGTCTTTGGCAGGTCTTGGCTCTGACAGCGGAGAGGAGCGGTAAACGCTTTTACAGTCGGACCCGAGAGCAAACGCTGTTTATGAGCTCGCCAGGTTTTCGTCCGAGCAAGGAACTCGACGGCGTGTCTGCTTCTCTCTAAAGCACTAATTCTTTCTGACTTCCCTTCCATCCTTGACCACACATTGGTGTCAGATCCACAGCTCACGACAGACGGCGTGTGTGTGTGTGTGTGAGAGAGAGAGAGAGAGAGAGAGGTGAAGTAAAATGGGTTGTGGGGGGGTTGGAAGACAGGATAGAGTTTGGGAGAGAGAGGAAGAGAGGGTATATGCTGAAATAAAAGTAATGGGGACAGTAAGAAAGGGAAGGATCGAGGAAGGAGAAGGAAGTAGTAAAAACAAGAGACCAAATTGTGCCTGCAGTCTTTCGACAGAGGAAAAGGAGAGAGGATAATGAGCAAAATCAGTGAGCCATGGGTGCAGGCAGTGCATGCAGTCACTTATTAATACACACACACACACACGCTGAAACATACAGACGCACATGCACACATGCGGTGCCACGTGCATGCCTGCCGTTGCGGCGCGCATCAACACATTGACATGCAGGGAAACGGTGGGGTTTGTGCAGATGAAAGCCCCTCAGATCACCGGCGCTGCGCTGACACAGTCATCGCCCATCAAGCTCAGAAG